>WWET01002353.1:90260-108480 GCA_011038615.1 Limnodynastes dumerilii
GAATATATATGCAATGTAGGCGGTAGGAGGCATTTAAGTTGTACAGTATGGGCATGGTAAAGCATTTCCATCAGTGCGTGCGTTCCGTTAAGGCAAGGTCATGGACACAGAAGTCAGCTAAAATGTTTCTATGAGACAAAAAAATCGCAAAGATGCGATTTTACCATGATTTAAATCAAATCAAGCGAGTTGCTGCGATTCTGAAAGGGCTAAATCGCAGTGGTTTTCTATAGAAAAGCACCACGATTAGACCGTGAAAAAATCGCAGCAAGTCTCGGGAGTTAAAAAAAAAAAGCAAGTAACGCTAGAGCACCAATGTAACTGACGTCATCTATTATATAAAACACTGCCCCCTAGCGACCAAATGGTCATTAGGAGCAGCACCGAGGAAGGAGAGGAGCGGGTCCCCGCCGTGGCAAGTCCAGAAGAGCCAGAGAACCGGACGAGTGACTCCAATCAACCGGAATCCAGACTCCAATCAAGTGAGGAACTTTCAGCACATCCAGCAAGGCTTCCTAAGACAGATGACAGCAAACGGTGAGTGCCCAAAACTTTTATTCTTTTACAACACCACACACTGCATCCACACACTTAGGATAGGAGACGATGACCACCGGAGATAAGTGCACACATTAGGGAACAGTTAGGGAAAATTCATTTTTTACATGCACACTTACTGTAATGTGCTAATGTATGTTTGGTGCACACTATATTTTTTTTTACACACACTACACACAGCGCGGCATGGTTAGAAGCCTTACCATGCTGACGCTTATATTACTACAAGGCTAAGCAATGCTGAGCCTTGTAGTTCTATCAGCACAGCATGGCTAAGGCTTTCAACCATGCAGCACTTGCTTTTTTGACACACAAAAATACATGGCAAGTATATTGACGTGTTTTTGAGGGTCAGGGACGTGCGATTACATGAAAATCGCACCTGTCAGGCTGTAATATTTTTTTTTTGTGATTTGAGGTCGCACTAAAGGTGATTTCTTCAAATCGCCTTTAGTGACTACCACAATTTTTTTTTCTATCTTTTGAATGGCAAACATCTGGACGATTTCTGTCTAGCAATGTTTGCCGAGGCAATTTTTTAAAAGCCATAAAACCCGCGATGTGAGTTTAGAGGGTCAAATCACGCGATTTATGGCGATTTAGGACAAATCGTCCTTTGTAAACGAGGCCCAAAGTCTCCAACTCATAATTTCATAACAGCACCAGCATTAATGTGAATAAGGGAAGTGATAGGATGAATAGTGCTAGTTTTAATTAGGACTTATGCTGGGGATTGTCTATCTTCTTCCTGTCAATCACTTTAGAAAACATAAGCTCTTGTCTCAATCAAAAGAAGCAGCACATTCCTGTGTAATCCTGCAGTCTTTTGGATCTTCTTAAATAAAGGACTGTCTACCACATTTTTTCACCAGCTCTCTCCCCACCCAACTATGACATCTGGTGAGACAAAAGGAGGGTATGCAATTTAAAGAATTTTAAAGCAGATTTGTAAATGAAGCCAGGGCTGCACACAATATGTTATGCCCTTACCCACAATCCATGTTCTAGACTGGGTATTTCTTTATCTCTGAAGTAAATAGCAACATAATATAAAGAAGAATATAAAATAAATACATAAATAAATAAATACAAAGCATCAGAAATCCGTACGGTTTGGTCAACATTCTGAAAATTCTCCTACTAAATTCTAATATATTCGAATTTATTATTCCTTATTAAATAGCCTATTAATATAGACAGAATCTACATAGATAACTGCAGAACAGCATTTAGTGGGGCTAGTTAGGTAATATCAGGAATTGGGTTCAGAATGAAATGGTCAATAACATTTCTGCAATTTCTGGTTGGTCATACACCAGCAGACAATCTGGCACATCAACAGACCATATTAAACAATTATTATTCAGTGTATGGGTAAGAACGATGATTTGTTGAAATTGTTTTGAGGTGCTGCTGATCTGTTGATCTGATAACTTGATCTTTCAGCGTGTTTGATCTGTCAGATTGCAAAACAGATCTATACACACACTATAAATGCATTTAAGTCTTGAGGATAACTCTGTCAGTCACTTCAATATTGTTTGGATTTCTCCTACTGCCTAATGATCTATTGAATTGATAATGATCTTTCAGTGTATGACCAGCTAAGTCACTAACTTATAATATTCTCCAACACCTCTGACCAGAGATGGAAGTAGACCAACTCAACCCCCTAGACAGGATGTGAGTCTGGATTTGAATGTGAAGGGGTTGCCCCGTGGCCCCCTCTACCTGGTACTTGCAGTGTGGTCGCTGGCTAACCTCTGGACATGTGATGACAGCTGGCTGCCACAACTCAGTCTATGAGTGGTGAGTGCTGCTTATAAATACATTTTCAGCAGCTAACAGCTTAGCACTGTCCTCCAAGGACTCTCTATATAGGGTGGAAACAAAGGGCCTGATTCAGAGATACGATTTTCACGGCACTTAGGAGCGTATATTTAAGATCTTATAAAATTTGCAAAACTGCACATGCGTAGTAATAGTGGAACGCCATCTACGTAGCGGTTAGGAGCGTAAATTCGCTAAGAGCGTAAGTTTGAATCGCACGCAAGCACTTAAGATCTTAAGTGCTGCGAATCTTTAAGATCTTAAGGATTTGCATGGAAATGGGCGGGGGTAGGCAGGGAAATGAGGGAAAGTGGGCGCGGGCTGATACTTAGGATCTTAAATGAACGCTACCACGTCACTTAAGATCCCAAATGACAGCGCAGAGTTAGGGCTAGTCAATGGTGGTCTAAGTTTAAGATCCACCGCTGTTTGCAAGGGGAGTGTCTGTTTTTGCAGTGGGCTGTAACCTGCTAAGATCTTAGCTAAGGTGCGTATATTTGCGATCTTTTCGCAATCGCATCTCTGAATCAGCCCCAAATGTCCTATCTAATTCTAGACTGCATTCTAAGATCTGATTGTGGTGCATTAAGACCTTGAATCTACATATCATTACAAATGCTTAAGTATCCAGACCCATCGCTGCCACAAACTTCCAACAGCTTCCTTTATATTATCTGCCTGCACTAAAAATAGTGGTGGATCAGAAATCTGGATCGGTTGACAGTCCATTAACGTGCCTATACTGTGTATTGTTATATGAAGCTCTCACTTCTGAAAGCAACCCAGCATCCCAGTCAGAATGTGTTGGAAGAGTCATTTTTGAAGGTGTGGCGCAGGATGTTTGCATTCTGATTTTGTACACAGATTGAGATTTTCCAATCCAACTACACTGAAACAGCCACTTCCTGAAAGTCTGGACCCAGTACCAGTCTTGGGTCATTATCTGTCTTTATTTAATGTCTATCACCCTTTAAAGGTGGAGAATAAGAGGTACATAGTAACTGTATATACAGTTCATTCATACTCAAGTAAATTCTAAGAACTTAGGACCGGATTCAGACCCCCGCTTTCTATATGTGTGGGCAACTGAATTTAGGCAAGGAGGAGGTTCTGCGCACTCATGTCACTCCCCTCTTTTGGTAGTAGTTCTGGACACTTAGGTGTCCAGAATATTATCTTAGCTATGTGGCTTTCGTCACCCACTACCCTTTATTTGCATGCCAAAAACCATGCATAAGTGAAGGGTCGGTCCCTATATCGGAACTTCCAGTGCATGAAGCTCAGTTCCATACATTAGAAAGTACACTTGCGCAATATTACATGTCAAGGGACTTACACAAATTACTTGCGTAAGTCCCCTGACTTTATTAGTTCTGGATCTGGCCCTTATTGACTAGCAATTGCTTCATTTTGGTTAATGCTTTAAAATGCATACATCTTAATCTCTCTTCCCTGCTGTAAACCATACATGTTTTCCTCCAGTGTTACACTTTGTAAAACATAAAAAAGAATCACACTATGTTCTGTGCTTCCCTTGGATCAGCTAGAAACCTTGAGTCAAAAAAGGGGATAACACCTTATACCCTCATCTAGTGACACCTCGATAATATATCAAGGTGTAACCATAAAATGATAACAATCAAAATAGCCCAAGTACACTTCAAGCGATCCTTAGTCTATCACAATGTACAATGTTCAATCGCGTTTTGGAAAGTACTGCGCATGCGCGCCATAGAAAATACTCTCCGTAATGTAGCGTAAATGTGAACGTATGGGCCATTCACATATTTGTTGTGTAAATCTGTACGTGTGGGCGCGCCAATTTTACGTGAGTCAAAAATACGTCTGAAATACGCTATGTAGACGTGGGTTTGAATTTAAAGTGTACAGTATGGACGTGCTTAGCTGCATAAATACGTGTTGCACATACGTACGTGAGCAGATGACATCGGTAACGTGGGCAAAAGTTAAGGTAGGGTTTGGAAAGCAGATCTCGGACAAAATACGTACATTCAAGGGGTGCGCCAAGGGGAGTGTATAGAAGGTACGCACACGTAAATACGCTACGCGAGTAAATGTATTGCAAGCGGAGTTCTGGATCTACCCCATGTCTTTCCAGCCCCCCCAGTATCCCCATTATGTGCCTCCAGGCTCTCAGTATCCCCGTCATGCACCTCCTAATCCCCATTGTGTCTCCAGCCCCCCCAGTACTACCATATGTCCAGCCCCCCAGGATGATTCCCCATCGTGCCTTCCCAGCCCCCCAGTATCCCCATCATGTGTCTCCAGCTCCCCAATACTCCTATCATGTGTCTCCAAACCCCCCCCAGTATCCCCATAATGTGCCTCCAACCCCCTCCAGTACTCCTATAATGTGCCTCCAGCCCCCTCCAGTACTACTCCCCATCATGTGCGTCCAGCCCCCCAGTTTCCCCATCATGTTCCTCAAGCTCTCCAGTTTTCCCATCATGTCTCTAGCCCCCCAAAGTACTCCTATCATGTGTCTCCAGCCTCCCCCAGTAGTCCTATCATGTGTCTCAATATGTTCAATACCTTTAGTGCTGTGTTCCGAAGGTAAAATTTCTTCTTATTGTTCCGATATAAACTGTGGGTGGTCAGCTGTCAGCAGCTTCCTTGCGTGAGCATGCTCTTGCTGTACATCGGCTGTGTCCGTTCAGTCCCCACCCTTTCCCTCTTACTTAATCAGTGGTAGTCATGTTCCCGGCACAAAAAATCCCAACAGAAGAAATACTGACGTGAGTTTCCCTATTGAAGATATCCCGACATAGAGAAAATACTGTCAACAAAAGTTACCTGCTAGTAAAATGACTATCCAAAAAAAAATTCCCTATACATAAAATACAGTACAGACAGCTAAAATACCCAACATGTTAATAATGCTGACACTAAACAAATCCTGACAATTATAATCCATCTTAAAATAATAGTTCGCTTTATTTATTTATATTTTTATTGTTACCCTTTTTTTGCGACACTTATAGCATATACACTATAGCCGGACAGCTGAGTTGAGTAGTTTATGGTTAGGCTGTGGGAAGGGGACGGAGCTTAGAAGGGGAGCTTTAGGGTTATGCTGCGGGGAGGAGACAGCTTGCAGAAGGGGTGATTTAGGCATAGACTGCGGGGAGGGGAAAGGTAGCAGAAGGGGAGACTTAAGGTTAGGCTGTGGTGAGGGGTGGATCACAGAAGGGGAGACATAGGGTTAGGCTGCAGGGAAGGGAGGGTTAGGGTAGTGGAAGGGGAGGGTTAGGGTAAGAGTTAGTATAGTGGTTGGGGTAGGGGAAATAATAAGTGGCGCTTAACTGTCCAAGAAAGGGACAATATCAGTAATAACTACTCAAAATGTCAGAATCAAAATAGTTGGGAATTAAATTTGTCGCCATTTCTTCCGTGTCAGAATTATTGTTTCCAGTCAGGATTCTAATTGTCAACATTTTTGGTCTGGATTTTTATGTGTCAGGATATAAGTTGCCTGGATTTCATATGACTTGGTTAATGACATGTGGGGGGATTTTATGATTCAGGAAATTCATGTTGTATTTCTACAGTTGGGATTTTTCGCGCCTGAAATTCATACTGGACCCTCCTGAATGCAAGTGCACACAGTAAATGCATATGCATTTGTACTGGGCATGTGCAGTGTGTAGGGACACAGAGATATGCTATACCAACATTGTACATTTCATTCTAGATTAGGGCCAATGGGCTGGATCCAGACCTTGTTAAGTGCTTGAACTTAGTTACACCTGGGTTAAACCATGTTGATTTCAGGGGGAGTCATATTTCATTTGCTGCAAACAGTATTAGAGATGAGAGGTGATGTTTCCTATCCCAAGTCTAAATAACAGTATGATAGTAAAGCTGGTCAGTGTCTGTGTGCAGTAAGCAATTCATAGATATATTCCTGCATGCATAGAATACATTTACCTTGACTCCCCCTGAAATCAACATGGTTTAGCCTAGGAGTAACTAAGTTAATGCACTTAACAAGGTCTGGATCTAGCCCAATGTCTGCATTTTCTTAAAAGGAAAAAGTGTTAAAAACAAATAAAACTAAAACAAATGTATTGTTAACTTATGAAAAACTCACAACCTCAAGGGCTGGATATAACCTGGCAATTCAGTATTTACATATTACCACTTCTCCTTTGACAACTGTCTATCTGTGTATAGGAAAGAAAGCATACGCACAACTTCACAAACAAATATGTGGGAAGTTTATAAAAATGTAGACTGTCCCAGCAAATGATCCCCTGTTGACCAGTGATCCCTGGTCAACAGGGGATCATTTGCTGGGACAGTCTACATTTTGATAAACTTCCCACATATTTGTTTTTTTTCTGCAGAATTCAATCAAAAGACAAAGTTGGGAAGTGTTCATACTTGTATGAAATTCAAATACTGATATGTATTGTCTCATCTATTTATGGTAAATTCAAGCAACAGTGCATTGAATTATCATCATTCAATAGTTTAATTGGACTCCTTAGGACAGATTTACTAAACTGCGGATTTTGCCAAAGCAACCAAACAGATTCTAGCTCTCACTTTCCTATTACATACTAGAGAATGTCAGCTAGAATCTGATGGGCAACATCTCCACTTTTTAAATCCCACAGTTTAGTTTATCTGGCCCCCTGTCTTAATGGCAATAGAAGGGAATATAAATAGTATACAGACATGTAAACAAGACAACTTTCTGTGTTCTATGAAGAAGTCTTAAATAAACTCGTACAAATTTCCAAAGTCTGCACATTTATGCCGGGGACTGAATAGATAAAAGAAGAAAAGAAGAAAGCTGAGTTGCCCTTTGATGGTATACTGCATCCTTAACATAAAGAGTAAATTAAACCCCAGTTTTCTATTGTTTTCTATTGATTGGTTTAAGTTAGGGAACTATTTCCTTCCCACATTATCACATGAATAGGGACATGACTGTGCTACAGAACTAGTCAAACTGTCCACTAAAGCAAACAATTTGGCTAGCCAATTGTCATAATTACAAGGCACAGAGAGGTGGGGAAGACTGCCCTCCTGCCACCTCTTTCTCTAGAAGTCCAATTTGTCTTCTAAGTCCTGATCCAACCCCTGGCGAGTTATTTAGCCCTTTAGTGAACTTCAATGCCAGGTAATGCTTGGAGACCTTATGCCCTTTACAAGGGCTGCGAGTGATGGGCTTCGTTAATCTGATTAGAAAGTACAGAGGCTCCATCAGAAGAAGCTTTCACACACACACATGCACACACGCACATAAAAAATTAGCTTGCTCTCTTGCACTTAAACAGTGCAGTTCTTGTTTTAACCAAAGAGCAAGTGATCTGAGTAGGTCTCCTTAATTTAAGTAGCTCTGCGGTAGGCCTTTCAATAGATGGAGTATGATCTAATCCCACCTGCCTCCTTATTAGTCAGGATTAAAGCCCTTGTCTTCCCCTCTCACCCTCTTAAAGCTCACTATGGAAGCCATCTTTTACGTGTAAATTGGTCAAACTCCTTTCTGCTCCTTGCCCTAGACTGTAAGGAATTTTAAATAAGGCCAAGCCCAATGACTACTTACACATGGGCATTACGAGTTTTTTTCTCACATGGGAAACTGCCTTCTGGTTGTTGTGTTAAATGACTGTCCAATGTAACCTAATTTGTGCCTTTTAATCCTTTAGCACTTTTAGCCATGTTCTAAACATGTATTTTTTTCCCACACTTCATCACTAACCTACAAGTGGCCAAAATACTCTTATATTCTATATGACAAACCTCTCTGCTCTCCATTAATGAGCTGTTACATTCAGACCTTATGAATCCCAAGGCTCAAGTGATGCAGGGAGTCAGTGAGTTAGAGAGGTTTAACAGCCCTGAGACTAAAGTGAAATTTTAATGCATATTAAGCACAAGAAGTGCTTGTTACGTTACGTATCACACTAGCGTATTTTCTATGCCCTCCCCTCGCTCATACGTACTTTTGTCGTTTTACGGTTCCCAAACCCTACCTTAACTTTTCAAAGCGTAAGTACTAATGTACGTAATGGATTCACATACGTAACAGCCTAACCCGGCCCATACTGTACAATTTAAATTCCTCCCTCCGCCTACAAAGCGTATTTCCGGGTGTCGTATGGATGACCTATCCCTTTGTTCGTAGTTACGCTGATGGTACGTACGTTCAGAGTTATGTGGCGTAACATCTGCCGCGCGCATGGGCAACATACAAATAGGCGATTTTACCTTAGCGGCAGTGGCGTAGCTACAGGGGTCGCAGCGGTTGCACTTGCGACCGGGCCCCTGAGCTAGGGGGGCCCAGCACAGGCCCCAGGGCCGGCGGAAGCCGGTAAGCGGGGTAAGCCTGGCGGGAGGACGTCATGCCAGAGAGGTGCTTCCCTCCCACCACGATCACCCGCTGCCGCTGGTCCCGTCGGCAGAATAAAAAAATAAAAAAATGCACTTACTTATATTGCGGCGCTAATGCTCTCCTTCCGTCCTGGCTCCTCCCTGCTCACTCACTAAATGTCGGGCGTGACGTCATCACGCCCGACGTTTAGTGAGGAGCCAGCAGAGAGGAGCCAGGACGGAAGGCGAGCGTTGGCGCCGCAATATAAGTCAGTGCATTTTTTTA
Source organism: Limnodynastes dumerilii (assembly GCA_011038615.1). NCBI lineage: Eukaryota > Metazoa > Chordata > Amphibia > Anura > Limnodynastidae > Limnodynastes > Limnodynastes dumerilii. Next base: position 99,277 of record WWET01002353.1, read on the forward strand.
TTTTTTTATTCTGCCGACGGGACCAGCGGCAGCGGGTGATCGTGGTGGGAGGGAAGCACCTCTCTGGCATGACGCCCTCCCGCCACGCTTATCCAGCTTACCGGGTTCCACCGGCCCTGGGGCCTGTGCTGGGCCCCCCTAGCACAGGGGCCCGGTCGCAATGTGCGATCCCTGTAGCTACGCCACTGACTGTATCATTGCCAAAATGCTTGGGAAATAGAAAATTGCTATTGGAACCAAATACCTATTAGCCACAGGCTGAGGTTAAGGTTAGGGCTGAAGAAGGGGAAGATTAGTGTTTGAGGGAAAGGTTAGGGTTAGTCTGTGGATAACAGAGGGTTAGGGGAAGTGTAAGGTGAGGGTTAGAATGAAGGGATTACCTGTTGCAATAGAAATCTGGGCAGGCTTCGCAACAGGTAGCACAGTCACTCTCGGGAATGGAGATTTCCAGCAATTGCCGGCAGTCGCCATTTAACTGTAGCAGGATGGTCAGTTACAAAACAGATCATCGTATCGGTGACCACACCCGCAAATGATTTTGTTTTATTATGTTTATTTCTATTCACCTGAGGACAGCAGATTATATTATTAGGGATGGGAACTGACCACCATTTTCTCTGTTTCAGATCACCTCATGTAACTCACAAAACTTGAGCGGAAGACTCCTGGGCCTGGATAACCTCCAACCATCTTCTGTAGACAGAAAAAAATGGAAGTGCTTGGAGTACACCAAATATTACCAATAAAAAATGTATAAATACTGTAAGAATGTAAATACCCGCCTATAAGGTGTTGGATGACAGGTTCTAGGGCCTCATTCATTAAACGCGATTTTATAAAATATATTTAGAAGGAGCACTTTACAATAGATTTATTACCACTCCTAACAAATAACATTTTTCCTGCTCCTAGGTCTGCCACCATGTGTGGTTCCAATGACCTGCGCCTCTCCATTTTTTTCCAAAATGTGTTATTTTTATTCTTTTAGCATTTTATTTAAATAAACTACTCTACTGTTTTTAAGTGTAAGTCCTATTATTACCATTATGTACGTTATGGAGTAAACAGATTGAAATTTTATTTTTATTGTAGGTGGGGGGTGGGGGCAAGCTGACCTTTTGCACCTGGGCCCATGAACCTTTAGCTACGCCCCTGATTAGCGGCTAGCATAAAAATGCTGATGTACTTAGGTCTGGATGTACCCCAGTATATCCTTGTTTCCAATGTACTATAAACTTTATACAATCAATGCTGATGGGATTTTGTATTTGATGTATTTTGCTTGACTTAGTGGATGTAGTTGAATCTATTTTTAAAATATGCTGGAGTGCGAATACGATGACTGCAAAAGTGTGTTCGACTCATTTTTTCTGCCCCTTTTTAATTGTGCATCCCATTATATATTGAAATCCTGCTCAGACAACTACTATGGGAAGTAGATGCTTTGCTGTTCAGAATAAGCCTTCAGGAGTTACCAATTGTGAATATTTTTTGCATCTACAGGTGCTCATATCAATGAGACAGCAGTCTGCAAATGCCAATATACAGAAAAGTCGGTAAAATATAGGACTGGGCATATCAGGGCCTCATTACATTGTATTTCCACTGAAGAGATAATCTTTCGTCAATGTTAGATACATTGTAGAATGGTATGGAAGCCTGGATTAGTATGCATTTAGAGGGAAGGTCTATAACATACATTGACTAACTGTGAGCTCAACCCAGGTTTTTGTCAGAAAGTGTCATTCCTCTTAAGACTGGATGACGATCATGCACAGAATAAAATATTGATTGCAATCCTTTATTGAAAATAAATTGCATAGACTTCTGGATCTGTCATAATATATAGAATATCAGAACAGCTAGTTGTGTTTTATTACAGGCAGTAAATGTATATTATTGTTAGGGTCTGTATGGGTCAGAACACTTGACAATTAACAGCATTTAACAGACAACTAAGCTGCAGGAATGGAAATGTGGAGATGTTGCCCATAGCAACCAATCAGATTGTATCTGACATTTTCATGTAATAGTAAAGTGAGAGCTAGAATCTGATTGGTTTGTTGGTTTCCATTTCCGCAGGTTAGCAAATCTGGCCCCATAATGCCATTCAGCTACTGACTTCCTATGTTGTTTAGATAGTTTTAATTATGAAAGGCTGCTTGTGATTAGATGGACAAGGATCATTGGGCCGCATCCACACCTAAGAGTGAGCTGGGTGTGGACAGAACCGCACCTAACTCACTGGTGAAGCCCATAACCTGCCCAGTGTTTTTAGGTACGTTATAGCACTTGAGAGTGCTATAGGACTACCTTATCTTACCGTGCGTAGTTTCTTTATTAAGAAGGAAACTATGCCTGAACAATGCCTCTGAAAAAATCTGTCCCCTTCCCTTACATTATGAATTAGAGAAATCTTCCTAATATGCTAAGTAACAATACATTATTCCTCATTCCCCGTGTGCCCATCCATGCCATCCATATGTGCATTGTTGAGTGTAGTCTGTATTGTATATAAAAGTAGCATGTGTATACATAGTGTATATGGTAAGTTATATGGTATTTGACAAACAATTATTATTGTATCTATAAAACCCTGTTCTTACCACTTTATTAATACTCACTGTATGTTGCTGCATTATATTCATGCTGTCTCTTATATATCTTATTGTTTTGTTGTTCTCTTATATATCTGTAAGATTATGTGTAATTTTGCATTCACATAAGATGTCATTTTCAAAAATGTACATTATTTAATTATTTGATGGATTCAGATTCAGATGATTAACACATATGACAATTTAACATTTAAACAATTGTAAAAAACAAAACAAATCTAACAAATATTGCTGGATACAATCCCATGATGGGCCACGGATGCCTCAGTTCTGATATTCCTGGCTATAGACTTTGGTACGTTATAAGTTCTTGTCAGTTTCCTTTATCTGTTCTGGTAGATGTGAGATATAGTTACTGCCAATCTCCACGTCCTCAGGATCTTCTTCAGGAAGCTAAGGAGACAGATGGAGGAATCAATCTCCAGGTAATGATATATCCATTTCATAGAAATCACTCAGTTATGTCACTCATTAGGCCTCTATGGCAGGGATACGGCCATCGTAAATGAATGGTCAGCCCCTTCTGTGTAAGTACTGACGTACATTAGTACTTACGCTGTCGGAACATCTAGCGTGCGCATGCACAGATCTTCCGTGACAGGGAGCTTGCACAAATGACTTGCGGAAGTTCCCTGTCATACTTAGGTCAGGATCTGGCACATAGGGGCTGATTCAGAGATACGATTTCCACGGCACTTATATTTAGGATCTTAGAAAATTCGCATTACTGCGCATGCGTAGTAATAGTACAACGCCGTCTATGTAGCGGTTAGGAGCGTAAATTCGCTAAGAGCGTAAGTTTGAATCGATCGCAAGCACTTAAGATCTTAAGTGCTGCGAAAGTTTAAGATCTTAAGGATTTGCATGGAAATGGGCGGGGGGAGGCAGGGAAATGAGGGAATGTGGGCGCGGGCTGACACTTAGGATCTTAAATAAACGCTACTATGTCACTTAAGATCTTAAATGACAGCGCAGAGTTAGGGTTAGTCAATGGTGGTCTAAGTTTAAGATCCACCGCTGTTTGCAAGGGGAGTGACTGTTTATGCAGTGGGCTGGAACATGGTAAGATCTTAGCTAAGGTACGTATATTTGCGATCTTTTCGCAATCGCATCTCTAAATCACCCCCATAGTGTTCATCTCACAGCCGCCGATTCTCCTGGAATGCCTAGGAGTCTCCAGAAATTCTGGAATTGCTCCCAGAATCCCAAGAGAGCAGGCAAATCACCTATAATTAAGCTTTAATGCAAGCTCCTCCATCCCCCTCAACCACCACTGGTATAATTTAGAGCGTTAATAAGGATGGGCAGGGCTTAATGATGTATTTGTGACATCAAGTCCTGCAACATACTTATTAACACTATGAATTGCAGCATTGCTAGGCAGGGGAAGGGACTTTAGGCAGAATCATTTGCCAAAATCATGGCTCGAAGCTCTGACCAATACTGACAACTCTTTAGGCCTTCTTAGATCTCCCATATGGGAGAGACTAAAAGTTGTCAACTATGGTTTATCTAAACTATTCGACATAGAAACAAAGACATTCCACACAATGGACCATATTCAGAGCTTGAAAATAAGAGGAAAGTTACACCTGGGCAAAACCATGTTGATTTCAGGGGGAGTCAAATGAATTGTATTCAATGCATGCAGGGAGAATACTTGTCTTTAGCTTACTGCACACAGATACTGACCAGCTTCACTTTTACACTGTTATTTAGACTTGGGCTGGGAAATATCACCTCTCAACACTAATACTGTTTACAACAGATGAAATTGGACTCCCCTAAAATCAACATGGTTTTGCCAAGGTCTTATTTCAAACTCTGAATCAGAGCCAATGGCCCAATCCAGATCAGAGTGTACGTCAGGCGTAACGCATCTCTGTGTAGATTGCTACTGCACATGTTCACAACTGAGGAGCATGCATTTTGACATGACTGTATGACAGTATGTAACTAATAGATATTAATGGCATACAGCCAGGTATTATATGTTTATCTTTCTGATATCATATGTAGTGTGATAGGGCCTGATCCAGACCTGCGCAAATAATACGCCCTTGTGCGTAGCGGTTTTACGCCAGCGTGCCTACAAAGCACTCCCCTCGGTCGTCCGTATTTATGACGTCTTACGCCGACCAAACCCCTACCCTAACTTATCTGAGCGTAACTGTGGGCATCCGTAGGCTCCATGCGTAGTTACGGCGCTTAGCACGCCCATACTGAGTGATTTAAATGCCTCACCCTGCCCTCGAAGCGTAATTACGGGTTTCGTATGGCTGGCATGCCCCTGCGTGCATTGTTACGAAGCTGGTATGCTCTAGGCCTATATGCTCTGAGTTTCGTTGCGTAATATCTGCCGCGCACATGCGGAGTAAGTACTAATGGCCGTTTTTATGCTCACGGCAAGCGTAAAATAACAGGCAGGCGTAGGACTGGATCTGCCCCATAGAGAGTAATATACTTTATGACAGACCGTGAGATTCTAACTTTCGATAAACCAAACCTAAGTGTAACTGTGACATACGCTGTTTATGGCTAGAGAGGCGCATTAAGGTCAGGTATTTATCGTAAAGGCATGAGACTGGTACAGTTATTGCTCTATTGCATGTTACAAATGTCTACATATTTGTTGAAAAATAGCTACTGTGAATGGCATTATTCTTACCACCCAATATACACCATCTTCAAAGCAGTTTTCATCTGAAGGTTGCCCCCAAAATGGCAGCTTCAAGAAGAACCCTAGGCAAGAAGACAAAAAAAATCAGTTCTTTATGTTTAAAATCTTATTTACTGCCTTAAAGTACATCTCAGGATGCTGAGGTTCACACCCAGGCCTGATACTACCACTATGCACATTTAGGCAGCTGCCTATAGCGCAGGTCCTGTGAGGAGAGGGGAGGAGTGTGCGCTTGGCATACACGTTCTCAGGAAGCACACAAGTCACTGCAGATTAGCTCATGCAGTGCATGTATGTTCAGGAGTTGAGGCATAGCTCATCCCCTGCAGCTGCATTTGTAATGTTAGTCAAACTGCTGTCAGGGACATGACAGCTGAGCAGCTAAAGTAAGTGCTGCCACAGGGGATTAGTTGTACTATGAAGGAGCCATGGCTTAGTTGATCCTCTGTGCCTATGAAGCAGTACAATACTAAGGGTGGTTGGGAGATATTATTGGCAGAGTCTTGTGGTGCAAGATAACTGACAGCAGATGTTGGTTAGGGATTTTAGTCCACACATATGCACTTAACCAGATTAAGTTTATTTGACAGCAAGTAATAACAGGGTATGCAGTGTTGGCACACAAGGGGTTAAAGCATTTAGCAGTATAGATGGTTGTTCTGCAACAGTAAGGAACTCACAGTACAGCAGGGATTTGAATAAGCAGCAGCTTGTCTGATTTGCAGGTTCAGGCTGTATGCAAAGGGTTACTGTGTGAGGAGGTTGTGAGCTGCACCTCTGCACACTTCTGTGACTGACTCCAACAAGACAGAGGGAACAGGTCCCCGCCCGGGCAGTGTAACAGACAAACAGGAAGGTGATGTCATCTGACACCTCCTACTGCACAAGTCTACACTAGGGCAGACACTAGAGCAGGGGAACAGTCATAAGTATAGAGAAGGAGACAAGTCGTAGAGTGCTCTCCTCTCCAACAGATATCAATATATTGCTACAGGGAACTTATCTGTTCTCAGTTCTTCCATAATAGGTGGATACTGAAATATGCTTATATAGTAATAATATATAGTAATCACTGATGAAAAAGGGAGGCTATTCCTACATCTGTTCAATGATTATTATCAAAAGGCAGCAAAGAAGAGATACTTCAGGAGCGCACGTCTGGTTTAGGGTTAATAAAATACTTTTTACTGACATCCATTACATATTAGAGGCTAAAAAGTTTATATATATTCAATCTGCTTAAAATATGTTTTTTTTTTTACAGTTTTTCTAATAAGTAGAATATAGTCTAAAACAGTACAGTTTATGTTTTATTTGTTGTATGGTTTATTTCCTACATATGTAAATATAAAGTCTGATATTATTCTTACCTACTAGAGTACCTCCTACAAAGGCAAAGGCCAGAGATACAAATATACCGGCAGCTTGATATCCTCCTTGTATGCTGGGAGTTCTGTCTGCATATTCACCCGTGAATCCAAATAGGTCTATTAATCTAAATGGGAAAAATACAGCAATAATTACTTGTTAAATCAACTAGAAATAAACCATCTACTATCAAAAATATCAAAACCTTCTTCTATGCATAGAATGTCATAATAGAGGGTCTTATTTTTGTACAATGTCTACAGCTTTCTGATAAATTGGCCCTTGCCATACACTGTGCAATTATCCTGTAGTGTGTAGCTAGCTTTACCTGTTCTCCAGCCTCAACATGTAAATCAGCAACTTCAGTGTTTATGTGGAAGGAGCATATACACTTGTCTTTACACAGTTTTAGTCTATTGGAATTACATGTGGAAATATGAGTACTATATAAAATGTACAACTAATAATGCGATTTAGCTTTCTATTTCTATTTCTTTAATGATAATATAGGAATATGTATGTGATTTGATCAATGACTTAACTGACCTAATGAATGGTTGCATTCTACCAAATGACCAGGAGATGGTGCCATTATTACATTGTATAATAATTTTCAAGCACAAACAATAAGACTCCCATAATAATTACACACAGTGATCATTATTCATAATAACTTATATTTGCAGTAATAGAGCTTGACCACATAAATTATTATAGCGCCAGAAACTAGAAGTATAGGATAGTTAAATATGTTAGGCTCCTAATCTTCATGATTACCCTAAGGTCTATAATATAACCTACTGAACACTGAGAAAAACAATACGAAAGTATATGACTCATTAAACGTATAAATTCTATTGCTTCTGCATTTAGCATAATGTTTTATTTCTACCACTACTTTAATCTGATCTCTTACCCTTGTTCTGTATAAACTGCAGCGGTGGCTGAAGCCGCTGTCACTGCTCCCACAATGCCTCCTATTATGCCAGGCATTCCGTGGAGATTGTGGATTCCACATGTATCGTGCAGGTTGAGTTTGTTGGCCAAAATAGGCTGCAAAATATGATTGAGACATCTATATTTTAGTAGGAATAGGACACAAATAGCAATAATGCAATCACATATAATTAGACTTAGATTTTTTTTCAATCCATATGTATTTTGTGTGGAACTTAAGCGCAGCTCTGTAAGTTGTAAGAGCCAATTGAACAACTGGTTTAGCGTTGTGACACATTACACTTAAGGTACTGAACCGGAGACTCATATAGCAATGTAGCTCTTCCGTCGGCTTTGTAACAAACCCGACATACATACCTTGCAGTTGGCAGAGCAAGGAAGTTTGTCTTGTACAGGAGAGTTTGGGATTTGGGATATGTTTCGCACAGGTGGCTCATAGGATTTATAAAGGCACAATAACAGACATGCCATTTCCATTACTTGACCCATTTGAGTAACTACCATGGGAGCAGAAGGTGTGGCTTTATGGGGCTTGAAGGAGAGGAGGACCCAGCAGCCAACTCTTCACTCCCAGAACTCTGGGTTGGCAGCCTAATACAGCACTCAGCACTCCATGTATGAGCTTAGTGCTGAGCTCCTAGCATGGAGGGCTGAGCACTGTTTTAAGCTGCCAGCCCTTGACAGCTTGATTGCACATGCGCAGATCAGTCACCAGCCTGCACACATACCAGATGGCCCTTTTCAGACCTGAGCGCTGTCACTTTGCTATAGAGCTCAAGCGGGACAACTTCTGCCCCTGACTAGGTCATTATTACATAGTTTTTGTGGTAGAGAAAATCTTAGTCTTAAAAAGAGGCATTTTAATTACCGAAAGGTAGGCATATCCCAGTGTAGAAACAATTCCACATATAAATCCGACTATCAAGGATCCGTATGGGGTGAGCATCATTTCTGCAGCTGTGCCCACTGCTACTCCTCCAGCCAAGGTGGCATTTTGAATGTGAACCTGAAAGAGAATCCAGCAAAACTACTAACAACTGTCATTGAGAATATAGTATCTAGTAGCATGCAGACAATCAGGTTAATGCAGACAATAATGTGTCTTCTAATGTATAAATGCTGATTTCTACTATCATTTCTCAACTATGGTCTTAAGACACAAGTAATGTATATTCCTTAGCATTCATGTCTCAGCACAGCCCGTGTAATCAGTTGTTCAGTAAGAAGCCACGTACAGGGACTGGAGGCGGAATTTTATATTTATACAGTATATTTCATACGCACTAACACACACACACAGAGGATCCACTGCCCTCACCAAATACATTATTAATGCTAAGATATATAGACAAATATAGTGTGTGACAGAAGTGCTGCATTTGCAATTACTAATAATCGTGCAAAAGAATATAGGACACTTACTTTATTAAAGTGTTGGCATATGACTAAAATGTTTTGTAGGCTTATTTTAGGTAGTTTTAACACAGCATAATAAAATATATAGACATGCTTATTAGATATCTGTATATTATGAATAGTTTCTTAATAAAATAGTAAATAAAATAACAGTTAAATATATAT
>WWET01002353.1:116009-147790 GCA_011038615.1 Limnodynastes dumerilii
TCTCTCGGGCATAGACACTATGGGCCAAATCCAGAACAATGCTTGTGAGCGAGTTTAGACGTAAAATCGCGTTTTGGTAAGCACTGCGCATGCGCACCATAGAAAATACGCTCCGTAACGTAGCGTAAATGTGAACCATTCACGTATGTTTAGCGTAAATCTTTACGTGTGGGCGTGCCAATTTTACGTGAGTCTAAAATACGTCTGAAATACGTTATGTAGGCGGGGGTTTGTATTTAAAGTGTACAGTATGGGCGTGCTTAGTTGCTTAAATGTTACGTGTTGCTCATACGTACGTGAGCGGATGACATCAGTTACGTGGGCAAAAGTTAAGGTAGGGTTTGGAAAGCGGATCTCGGACAAGATACATACATTCACAAGGTGTGACAAGGGGAGTGTATAGAAAGTACGCACACGTAAATACGCTACGCGAGGAAGCGTATTGCAAGCGGAGTTCTGGATCTACCCCTATGCTCTTAATTTTAGATCATAGGGCCCCCCTTTCTCAAGTGCCCCAGGCCCCCCGAAGGCTTAATCCGGCCCTGCCTAGCACAGACTCTCTACCAGTCATTGCTTTAGAAGCCAGTATGTACAGTTGCCATATATAACTTCTAAAGCAATGACTGAGAGAGAAGCTGTGTTATGCTGGAACACAAATGTAACTGGAAAAAATAAATGGAGCACACATTGTGGTTTTCAAATGTATTTCATCCAGTATCATGGAGGGGAACCTAGCTGTGGATTTCTACTGGCACCAGACCCTGTTAGCTTTCGGAGAATGCAAGTATTCATTTGCTTATCATTGCTTGTCGTATCATTTGCTTAAATAGAATAAACATTTGTTCTACAAAATTTTGTCATGGGGCTTGTTATGGGGTGACTTATTGCCAAATAGATGGGTTTTCCACTATGGTCTGTTTCCTTTGAATACCAAATCAGACATTGTGTTGCAGCATTTCCCATATTTAAAGCATAAAACACATTTAATATAAGTGTTAAAACATCATTTTTAATATGTCCATTGGTTGTTGAAATAAAACCCTACAATATATTAAAATTATATATATATGGCTAGAGTGCCAGGCCATGTCTTGTTTTTTTGTACAAATTCCCCTTGCCTTGTGCACCGGTCATATATATTACTTTATAAACTGATTTTGTAGCAGCCTCCATTTTGGATATGTGATTTAAAGTCTCTCTGAGATTGCAGCTGAGAGGGGGTGCGGTCTCAGAGTGGCAGTTTGGGAGACCTGGGAATCTCCATGTGAGGTATGCTCTTGGTTTAGAAAGATATTGGATATGTGACCCAAAGTTGGGGCTCTATTTAGAGTTAAGATTAGAGTTAGGACTGTTCAGCAGAGAAGCCTTGTAAGTGGCGAACAGCTTATCACGTATCTGCAGATATTTGTACCTAATTCTCTGATTATTATTTTTATTTTAAAAATGATTAATAACTGAGTAATGGCTAGAGTGCCAGGCCATGTCTTGTTTTATATATATATATAGGAACAACGGATAGGAACAACCTACTCTTAGCCTCCTCACAACGTCCCCCTGCCACCACTAGTGGCATACCTTATTCGCAATTGTTGAGGGTGCGCAGGATCACAAGTGATCCTGCCACTTGTGAGCTTGATATTGATAACATGATTAATCTTTTTGTGGAGAGAGGCTATGATTTTAGGTATCTATCTCAATTGAAAAAGAAAGTTTTGTCTATCCATCGTGAGCTAAGAAAGGGGAAGTAATTCCAGGGTGCAAACCTATGGTCCTCTAAGTAGGCGCACGGTGGGCAAGGTCAAAAAATGGTGGCCTATTATTTCTGGCGATCCTGCTTTTTCTCAAATTAGCAACCATAGATTGATGCCTAGTTATAGGAGAGGTCGCAATCTGAGAAGTCACCTAGTTCACACCGATGTGACGGTGAGGAAACTCATTTATAACCGGAAAGGTTGTTTCCCATGCCCTTCATGCACGACATGCTGCTACCTCATTGCAGAACAGACATTCCTACATCCACGTATCTAACATGTACCACCACACATGTGGTGTACATGATTATTTATCCATGTGGACTTACTTATATTGGAAAGACGGTAACTACATTTAGGGAGAGAATGGCACAGCACCGCTCGGCTATCCGTGCGGCGCTGGCAGGAAAAGATTCTGATCAGCCAGTTGCGAGGCATTACGCGATGTGTGGCCATGGGATGGCCACACTCAGATATCGCATTATTGACCACATACCTGTAATGCCGAGGGGTGGCAATAGAAATCTTGCCTTATTACGCAAAGAGTCGTTTTGGATATATACTCTTAATTCTTTAGCCCCTAACGGCCTTAATGAGGCATCAAACCTCTCTCACTTCTTGTAATTAGATTGGCATATTTGACCATTTGAGTCACACAGCTGTGGAGCTCACTGTTCTAGCCCTTAATATATTATTCTAGAAGGTTTGATCATTTGACATGGTTGCAGTTCTGCATATGAGAGCTGGTGTTAAATTTTGTGCTTTTCTATATATATCTTGGTGCCAGGCATATTTCATGTTGATTAGCATGGTTAATGTGATAAGTGTCATTATTTACGGGGCAATTGATTGTTTCATGTATTGTTTTTACATTATAGCATATTGTTTTTAGTATGCTTAATTTTTAAACTTATGCCATGTTCTTTTTGGGTTATTATTTCTGCACATGCATTTTCACGCTATGGAGAGTGACACTGATTGTTTATCTCCGTTTCCTTGGCAGGGGGGGGCGTGACGCTGCGCGATGATGCCATCGTACGGCGCCGGAGACCGCCGCGGCCTGGGGACACGTGGGATCAACACACAGTGTTTGGAGGGGTGAGTTCACTATAAAAACACTTGTATTGTATTTGTATTGTTTATACCCTAATGAAAAGCTAAACACTAAAGCTTGAAACGTTGGTTACCTCCGGTGTCTTGTGTTATTTTGTTTACAAAGTCTCTGAGTGCCCTCGGTTTACTATATTTTATATATATATTGTACATATCCTATTAAAAATATATATGCGTATATATGATTAAACAAATTGTCTTCCAAGTCATTTCCTATATAAATATAACAATTTATTAAACAAATTAATCTGGTACCAGTTGGTGTATTGTTTTTGTTTAAAGTTGTTATTTATCTGTTTGTTTGTTTTAATCATCTCAGAGGTGTCTATAACATACATTTTAAAGCTATTTCTTTTTTTTTTTACTTTTTTTTTTTTTTTTTTTTATTTAAAGTTTTTTCTTTTTTTTTTTTTTTTTTAATCAGAGTGCAGCTAGTGTGTTTCTAGATAATAGACAACACACCTCTGTATGGCTACCGAATCATTTTCAACTGGGTGGCTTTATATTAGTTGTGAATATAAATTCAAGATTTTTTGGATTCTTAGCAGGAAAGATTATTTCATGTCCAATTATGTCCAGTTCTGTTTAAATAATATAATATTGTCAGACGCTTTGTTTTATGCACAACTCTACATTTTAAACAATGGTCTACAGTTTACGCTAACATAATGCTGTATTATTTTAAATTGATGTATTGTTGGTTTTCCATGTTATAGCACCATAAGGGAAGGTGTCCCTTGGGGACAAAAGCAGATACATTTTATTAAAGTTAATAAAAAAAAAAAGTAAAATAAATCTTACTGTTGACAAAGGGACTATTTCAAAATACACGAGGCAAAACAACTTACCAATCATAGAGAAGATATCAGATTGATACACTGACCCGTCATTGCTGTTGCTTTGTTTCAATTTTGGACGGTTTAAGATCCAAGCCACCGTTAGTCCAAAATATGCCCCAAATGTATGAATAGTCATAGAGCCACCAGCATCAATAACCTGTGGTTAGAAATAGTGGTGATACATTGTTAGTTGCAAACTCTAAATAATATGGGATTACATTTTTTTACATACAGCTCTGTCATTTTTTGTACCTCTCATTTTAATTGTAGAAGAAACATTCAAGATAATTTTTAAAGACCTAAAATCTATTTTTTATATTCAGGCATCATGCTGAACATCAATTTGTGTGTAACGTGGCTACATAAATATTATATTTTAGAGAACATTTCTCTCCCTCAGTGTTATCTCTACATATGTTTTTCTGATTGGGGCTAATGCTGGAATTATATCCTCTGTGCTGTGCCCACTTTTCAGGGGTGCTCACAGATATTAATGGAAGGGGAGGAAATTATGAGGCACAGCACATGGTAAGGCTTCTTCCAATGAGTGTGCCACACACATCACATGCCCCCATTACTTCTGTCATGTTCCCAAGGTTGGGAGGAATAAAACTCCAGGATATAAGTCATTTAAGTTATTGTTCTGTTAAACACTTGGCTTTTACTCAATATGGCAAACATTGATGTCTCTCTCTCTCTCTCTCTCTCTCTATGAGATTGGAGGGGGCTCCATGATTGGGCCGACACTTCTGCAAAACCCAGGAGACTATCAAAATTCGGGCAGTTAGCCCCCCCCCCCGGGAGAGCCGACATATCTCCTGCATAATTGTAATCGGGCTTGAAGACTTGGATTTCGGCATAAATTGCATAAATTTGCATAAATTGTGTCATTAAGCCCCGCCCCCTTGTCGGCCTCTAGTCTTTCCCTCCAGATTCTCCGGAGGGAAGAGTTCAAAAGTCGGCAACCCTGGTCTATCATCCACTGCTGTGTTCCATCTTTCATAGACATCAGCTGAGTTACTGTCACACTCCTGTGTCCTATATTCCAAGTGTTACCCTTGCTTTCATACAGAATCCGGTTTGCACTGTTTTGCTGTGCTGTGCAAGGGAACTGGTTCAGACTAATAAATGTCTATAACAACCGCAACCAGTACTTGCCGAGCAACCAAGTCCATCCCTACCATCTGTTACATAGCAGGGGGATATTAGAACCCATGGTGCAAATGTCAATAGATACAAGCAGGGCCGCCGTCATTAAATGCGGGGTCCGGGACCCAGTCACGGGGCCCCGTCCCCTATGTGACGTCATTGGTGACGTCACATAGGGGCAGGGCTCGGCAGACACGCTTTAACAGTGGGCCGGTGCGCAGGAAAGAACTTGGCTGGCTACTGACAAGCTCTGAGCAGCAAGTATCGGTGGTAGGATACCGCCGATACCTGGTGCTACAGAGCTAGGTAAGTATCGACGGGCCCCCATCAGGTCCGGGCCCGCGACAATAGTCCAGGCTGCCCCCCCCCTTCATGTCGGACCTGGATACAAGACACAGTGATTATCACCTGGAACATAAAAATGTGTCAGTACTTCATTCATTGTGAAAGGTGTTTGCTTTAGCTTCATTTAAAACAAATCTGATTTAATCTTTTTGGCTTTGAGTCACATAACCAATTATACTATAATTGTTGAAAACAAATGGGAGGGAACATTTTACAATGAATGTTTAAACAGATGCACATTATAGCATTAGCTATCCACCCCTAACTTTTATTGTTTTGTCACAAATCAAATGAAATGACATCTAATTAGTTATCCAAGGAGCACAACCGTAGTGGTTTTAACACTGCTCCACCTGTAAAAAAAAAAGCTATTCTATAGTGTCATTAATTTTAGGGAGCAGCTTAACCTTAAAGGCCTCATGAGTCACATGATCAACTGCTAAATAGGTTTATACATTTCCCAATATTGTATTAAGGCAGTTAGGCAATTAAAATAATGCTTCTTCCTCCAGGAGTGTTATTAGCCCTTATAATACCACGTGAATGACACACTATTTAATTATCCACAACATATTAAATACAAAGCATTTTCATTATAGTTTCCCTTTCACCTGTTAATACATATACTTCCCTGTACCAAACGTGGAATATATATATGTCTGCTGTCCAACGTTATTTGTTGTTATAAAACTAATGAGATTTGGGTAGCAAAAAATCCAGGGATAACATAGGAAATCTGAGGTCTGAATCCCATTAAAGAATAAGGCAATATAGCAATCCAGAACACAAAGGGTTATTTTTTTATTCAATTAAAATAATAAAAAATCTTTTTCAAAAGTGACTCTAAATAAAGTGATAGACTGCATTTTGGAAATATCACTATATATATTAACCAAATATGGAAATGTGGCTTACATGAAGTTTATTTAGAAGGACATATTCATTGACTGAGAAGAGGGTAACCTGGAACAAGGTCATTAGCATCACTTGTACAGGGCTAACTTTGCCCAGAACGCCACCAAATGCAATACACACGGATCCCACACAGAAATCAGCATTGATGAGGCTGAAAGAGATTAAATAAAATAAAATTGTTTAACATGATATAAAATAACAGATTCCTATATAGACAGCCTATAATGTGAGTCTGCCAAGTACAGTTATGGCTCAACAAAAACATTATGGACCAGATCCAGACTTTGAAGATAACAGAGAAAAGTTACACTTGGATAAAACCATATTGATTGCAGGGGAGTCATATTTCATCTGTTTCAAACAGTATTAGAGTTTAGAGGTGATATTTCCCTGCCCAAGTCTAAATAACAGTGTGATAGTAAAGCTGGTCAGTTTCTGTGTGCAGTAAGCAATTCAAAGATATATCCCTTCATGCAAAGAATACAATTACCTTGACTCCCCCTGAAATCAACATGGTTTAGCCCAGGAGTAAAACTCTCCTCTATTCAATCTATGAATCTGATCCTATATTATTATAAATTTGTTTTGGTTTTTATACCTTGACATGCAATAACATGCAATTAGGATGGCCATAGAAATCCAACTACCAGGAGAAAAGGACTACTGACAATCATCTTACATATATCTATATATATGAATCTATATATAGATTTTGAATAGCAGTAAATGTGTGCAGTGCACACTTGCTACGGGTGCTCATGTTTTTATAACGCTGCAAGAGGGAAGAGGGAGCTACTGATCAATATATACTGTAGATGGTAGGCAAGGCCCTGGGTGCTTGCTTACACTAATTTCATGATGTGCCATACACCTGAGGATGGGGTCACACTCCCATTGTTCTGACAAGAAAATTAGATTCAGAGGTTATTGCGTACAAAATAATTAAATTAAGGACTCAAACACCTGATTTAGAGTCCTGTGTATGGATACACTGGGAATATGATTCAGAGTTTTTGCACAAGCGGAGTGCGCAAGCGTTGTACATAAGATCCGGAGTTGTGTGTTTCTGTAGGGATGTAGGGAAAAAGGGCAGGTGTGTAATCCACACAGATGGAGCCCTATGCGCAGAGGCTGTAGGTTTTCACTGAAGCACAGGCACCTTACACAGTTACTGCACCCATTTAAATAACTGAAATGCCCCTTTTCTCATTTTAATATTGTGGAACTCCCTGTTCCACTAGCGCAGAAACACCCTTCAAACATTCATCCAAGAAATAAGTCCAAAGGCCAGAATTTCCTTTCCTACAGCTTAGTAAATCTGTCTCCAAGAGTTGTGTTAAGTAGGGCATACAATCACATGTAATTGTGGCTTGCTAATTGTTCAAAATTTGTGGGGTTTATTTATTCATTGAAATGTACTTTTCAACTACATGCGATATTGGATTTTACTATGCAATTTTGTTTGAAATCCCATGTAAATTTTACAAAAAATAAATAAATCAATGTATTCAATATAAAAAAAAGGAACTTCTAAATTGTGAAATTAAAACAAAAATGCCTGGAAAAATGCTACCATGTCTGAGCAACTCAGTGCTATTTCCAAAAATCATTAACAGCAATAAAAAACAGTACTATACGGTAACTTCAAGCCTTTTTTAGTGGACTGATTATTACGTGTTAGCTGTGTGGCAGGTCTGCAGGCTTGCAGAGTCATTCATTGAACAACATCCGACTCAATCTGTTATATCTCTTTCACACCGACACATGGAGCCGGGAATTATACTGGTCATATATCGGTGTGAATGGATCAACCAAGGTCATGTGCCCCATGGTCCCTACCGGGGTTATTCCCAGGTCGGACCTAGATACACTGCAGTGTAAAAGGTGTTGCAACCCATGTTTTATTAAAAGTACTTAAATTGGGGGATGGGATTCGCCCTCTGCCTCTACAGACCCAGGTCTCTGCTATCGAGCATTCTGTCATTGACATTGGAGAGCACTGCTGGCAATTTGGGAAGACAGTTGGCAAGCATTGTGAAACATTATTACAAAAAAAGGTGAACTCTGGGTCCAGTCCAATGTTAGGAGTTATGATAAAACAGTTTACACATCCATTGACTTAGATGTGTTACAGGAGTGGGAGACTTTTAGATTTGCTCGGTTACTATGGGAGAGATTACTTCAGCTGCAACAGGTTCAACAAGTACAGAACACACTTGCAAACATAGGAGAGACACCTTAATAACAGTGAACCTAAAAATGCCCTCCAGCCATGTAGAAATACTGTATTTTCTCTAGTTTGGAAGACGTGGTAAGAAGTTTTCAAAAAGTTTACTAAGTTAGTAAAATGTATCTTAAAAGCAAATATTATTAATGGCCAGCGACTAGTTGACTGTTATACACAAAGGCAAGTGATTGATCTGCCATTGCTGTATTTATACCAGTGTGTTTTGATGTAAAACAAGTAGTGTCATCAATAACATGTTGTATATCATCATATCATGGTCCTAATCTTTGCCACTGAAAGTATAGGCAGTCACTTGGTGATAGAAACTGGCCCACTTTTCTTCATAGATTTCACCCCTAAAAATGTCATATTTAAACAGCTTCATTTTTGCAAATCACTTGGGTTATTGCCAAATTACTTTCCCAAAAAATGCACGCACTTCTCATCAACATGTGAATAAGAAGGAAAGAAAAAGAAAGAAAGAATGAAAGAAAGCCTTGATATCAAGGCTGGTAGAGGGAAAATAATGGCAACCCTATGCCAATTAATTTACATAGTTAATTACTTTTTCTTTATATAAACTGATGTCAGCTGAAGCAGTGCAACTGACACAAATGTTGTCACTCATAAACACTGACTGACATTAGGAAATATAAACTGTCAGCTTGCTGCATATTGCTGTGATTTTGGAGAAATAACCCCCAACAAAGCAGCTGCTTAAATGTTTCAGTATTTGGGGCTGATTCAGAGTTGCGCTTACACCTTTTTTTTTTTTTTTTATGCAACTTTAAATTGTGAAAGCAGAATTAGAATTAAGAAGTGAAGTTTCTTAGATCAGCTCTAAGTTATAGATTAAATATGAAGCTATTCAGTATTTTAGTTCTATGTGCAAAAGTATTTTCCCTGCATGCAAAAATATTAAAATTAAATAGCACCCCTCACATTGCAAAATGGTTTAGCCGAGCTGTACACTTACACATATTCTGCTCTTATTCCCAAACACTGGATCAGCCCTTTTGTGTACAATAAAAAGTAATATATCTTATTTGGATGCAATAAAAATTAATCAATAATTATATTAGTAAACAAAAATTTATTTGTTGTGCTGTTACATGTCTGAGAGATAGTGGTACAGACAAAAGGAATTCTATCTTCTTGTCTTTTCCTTTGTTGTGTTACAGCATGGGAAATTTGTTTTCATATATTTTTGTGTGTAACTAATATTTCTACATTTTATTTTACCGAGAGAATTTGTGGTCGAAGTGGACATTTAGAAGTGGCGGAAAGGACATTTAGAAGTGGCGGTATGGACATTTAGAAGTGTCTGTATGGACATTTGGAAGTGGGGGTATGGATATTTAGAAGTGGTGGTATGGACATTTAGCAGTGACGGTATGGACATTTAGAAGTGGTGGTATGGACATTTAGAAGTGTTGGTATGGACATATGGAAGTGGCGGTAAGGACATTTAGAAGTGGTGGTATAGACATTTAGAAGTGGCTGTATGGACATTTAGAAGTGGTGGTATGGACATTTAGGGAGAACCCCTGTATACCCCCTTACTTTGAACCCAGGATAGAATGGTATCTTACTGGTTAATGGCAGTGTTGCTGGGGTATTTAGTTTCCTTTGTTTCTGTGCAGATTATCCCTGCCTTACATGCATCAGTCTAACCTATACATTGATTTGAGCAACCACCATTTTGTGTAAAGAAATGTCAATAAGGCAGAAGCCAGATAAATAGGCCAGAGAAACAGGAGCAGAAAGTGTTGGAATTTTTTAAAACAAGTTTTGCTGTTGAACTGTCACTATTCCTGTCTACAAAATCAATGTGTAATCAGCTCTATCCAGAATCCCGACAAATAACACTTTTGACAGCATTCCACAGGATGGTTGTATTACTTGTGGGTGGGACCTGTTATTACAATGTACAATATAAGCGTGCTAAGGACTGCATAACGATCAAGACTAAATTTAAGGTACAGTAGGACAGTGCTCCTCAACCAGTGTACCAAGACACACCAGTATGCCACGGGATGTTGCCAAGTGTGCCGCAGTGCAATGCCTCCAACAGGAGAAAAAGCACTGGAAGACCTTGCCTTAAGGAAATAAGGGGATACTGGGGAGGCTGCAGATACATGAATGCGGATACTGGAAAGCTGAAGACACATGATTGGTTATACTAGGGAAGCTGCAGACACATGAATAGGGACTACTGTGGAGGCTGCAGACACATGATGGGAGCTACTGGGGAGGCTACAGACACATGATGGGGTCTACTGGGGAGGCTGCAGACACATGATGGGGGCTAACTTAGTTAAATTAGTTATAAGAAAAAAAGTTATTAGCTACGATTTTTTCATTTATCAAATAAAAAATAACAATTATTGTAATATCTGTGTATGTACTTTGTAATTCCTGCTTTTTTTTGTATAATTTGCTTTTGGTGTGCCGTGGAATTCTGGGAAGGGCTTAGGTGTGCCGCAGAATTCTGGGAAGGGCTTAGGTGTGCCGCGGAATTCTGGGAAGGGCTTAGGTGTGCCACGGAATTCTGGGAAGGGCTTAGGTGTGCAGAGGGTGAGAAAAGGTTGTGGAGCACTGCAGTAGGATATGGGTTTCAGAACTCCATCCATGTGAGGTCAGTGGTTGTGCGGTTACATCAGGTCTCTGATAGCGAATCCCTATGCATCCTGCATTCAGATTTCCAAATGCTGAGGAACTAGATCTCTGGATGCAGCCCCAATAATTTTTCTGGAACCTTTACCTTGCTTGGGTAAAAGGGGAATTTAGGTGAATAGACACTTTGATATCTATAAACGATATATTTACTCCATAAACAACACAGACTGCACATTTTCATATTTATATGTCTGACCTGTGCTGGGGATTTCTCTATAATATTACGGAAACTATTCTAGGATTAAAGCACTTTTTAATGAATACAACTGGTAAATATTTTATCTATATTTTAAAAGCTTATATTTTTTCAACATTATTAAAACTGAAGCCTACATCTGGTCAACACAGTGCAATGTGCTAATTTTGGGAGATACTTGTTACTTAGGTTTGTCTTGATAATACTTGTCACATCTGCACATAAATGATGAAAGTGATGAAACAAGGTTATGTGCCAATTCCCCTGGGCTAGGCAGCTCGTGCATGAGTCATATGGGAACAGCAGAAGATCATAAGCTGTTCTTACCTACTTGGAGGCACTTGTAGACTGCTTGATATTCAGATCATTGTGTGCCTGTAATCCCTAGTGTTGTTCATGTACAATGGGCATAATTCAAGATAACAAAAAACACAAAATAGAGCTGGCGCTTAGGATTAAAAAAGCTAAATTGACCAATAAACCCAACAAAATGCAGCCAGGATTGGTGTCGTGCTAAGCACCCTGAAATAAAGACAAAACAAAAACAAAAAGAGATCTGGCGCAAATATGTTATCTAAAAAATCTATTTAAAAAATCACCCCCTAAAACACCGGATTAGGTAAGAAATGAAATACAATTTCTAGAAAATTAAAAACAAATATAATTTACCATTGATAATAATATGGGCCCATATAATGACAATGGCCCATATTCAGAGTACCGGACTTATAACATATACGTCCGGTGTTTAGCGATTTTTACTACTGCGCATGCATAGTCATTTTTTTATGTAATCTACGTATATCTTTTTTCTGTCTGAATGAGCGCATTTACGCAATCTACGTAAGAAAAAGATATGTAAATGACGTTAAAAAATTACTACACATGCGCAGTAGTAAAAATCGCTAAACACCGGACGTATGTGTTATACGTCCGGTACTCTGAATACGGGCCAATATTACTATACCATGGAACAAAGGAATAAAAAAGTCCTACCACTGCTATAATCCAAGATAAGCGAACATTTAAAAACTTAAATAAAGTGGGGCTGATCCAAAGTATACAATACTCAGTTACTGAGCTTCCTACTGTCACCCACCTGGTATTAATGAACTAATTGATGTTAAACATTGAGAAACATTCTCTCTTTAACACAGGTGGTTATTATAATAACTGATTGTTAGAAACTCAGAAGCAGAGTATGTTGTACCTAGTGGAATGGGTCATGTTGGAGGGTCTGCACAATTGTACCTATGAAAGTCGTGTATGGATGCAGTAAGATGCACATAGTGTACGGACACATATAAGCCAAGCTTAATACAATTATGTGACCATATACATTGCAGAAAAGCAGGGTAGTACACTGTATTTCATAATGAAAAGGTGGGTTATGAATAGTGTGATTAGTGTGATATTATTTTAACCAATACAAAATAATGAATTTAGTAAAAAAAAAAAATAGTTTTGAAAAAATTATTTAATTAATGTATATATACAATAGTTTACACCTGCACAATGCACCAGCGGCAATTCATAACTGTTATACTGCTTTTGAATTATGAAATTCTACTGCAATGGCCTTAAATCAGTTGTATAGTGTTAGCTCTTTGGATTTAGACATGACCTCTGGCTGGTGCAAATGTGTGTTCTGTTCTGGATCACCCACAATTGCATGAGCATGCCCTTACTTACATCAGTGTTTCCCAGCCCTGGTCATTAGAGACCACTAACAGTGCATGATTTTCAGGTCTCCTTGCTGGAGCATGGGCGTGTTTATTACTTCCTGATACATTATAAAAGTTCCATAGGTGGTACTCATTATATCACTTGTTCTTTGCGGAGGCCTGGAAAACATGGTCTGTTAGTGGTCGCTGAGGACCAGGGTCGGGAAACACAGTTGTATGTTGACTATGTGCCTCAACCTCTTTGATTGAATGCCTTTCATAATGCAAGCAGATACAGCTAAAGTTGCGATTGGGTCTGAATCAGTCAGGATTGTGTCCGCATGGTTTCTAAGCTACACGAGCTGGCCTCAGCGTTTTATCATTTTCAGAGAGAGTTTGCAAAACAGTCTCAATCTCTAAAACTATTACAAACGCTGGTTATACTTCCTGGCTGAAGGTCATTATTTATCAATGGAACAATGAGACATATGAGAGGACTCAATAATAATGGGTCTCATGTAGAGTTGTGCACATGCAATGGTTTTTAGTAAACGCAAGTGGCTTTGCTAGAAAACATATGTGCAATGCGTTAGACATAATGGGCCAGATCCAGACCTACGTTCCCTTTACGTTTCAACGTATAGCGTATTTACACGTCCGTAAATACTATGCACTCCCCTCGGCCGTACGTATTTTTGCCATTTTACACTTTCCAAACCCTACCTTAACTTTTCCAAGCATAACTGCTGTCAGCCGTAATGGCTGCATGTACTTACGTGCCTAAGCACGCCCATACTGTACATTTTAAACTCCTCACCCCGCCTTTGTAATTACATTTGTTGTATGTCTGGCACGCCCCTTCATCCATAATTATGCTGGTGATTGTATGCTCATAACAATGTTCAGAGTTACGGGTCGTAACATCTGTTGTGCACATGTGCAGAACAACCAAAACATCGTTTTTTACGACTATGGCCAGCATCAATACGCTCGCGGCCTTGCTCTGGATCTGGCCCAATGCTTCAATAGCCGGGAACACCATATATTGGATAAACACTGCCCAATAATCTGGGTGATCTCCTTACTGTCTTGCATCCATCCAATCAGATTATCAAAGTAGGTCAAAGCGTTTTATGATTGCCAGTCGATCCATACACTGTATGATAATCTGGCTGATTACCCTATATCAGCTAATTGCTCTGATTATGACTATGGCAGTGTCTGTTTTGACACTGATACAGCTTACTGCTTGATTGCGGCAACATCAGTGCCAACAACATAGGAATATTTGAATATCGGAAAGGGTACAATGTTGAATGTTCCTATTTACAAGGTACCTGTTTCCAATACCTACGGGAGGGTAGGGTTAGGTTGTAGGACAGGGATGGCTAGGTTTAGGGTAAGGGGAGAGTTAAGGTTAGGTTGTGGGTAGGGGATGGCCAGGGTAAAGATAAAGAAAACCTACCTGTTGCCGTTGGACTCTTTGTAGACACAGCAGTTGGAGGAAACAACGCTATCTCACCGGAAAAATGCTGGCGGGGGTCGCTTTATTGCCACAAAGTGATTTGCCCCTGTGATTATTGTGTACTATGTTACAAGCTTAAGACTTTTCTGAATTCAGTAGAGTTTCCTGAATGTAGTATGATGAATTAGAATGAAATTAAATTGAAAAATGAATAGAATTAAAAAATTTATAATGAATAAATAAAACTATTAACAGGATGAGTTTCAAAAAAGGAAGCAGTACACAGGTACTGACATTTACCAAGCTATGCCAGCTATGACATAAAGTATGTTAATATTCCTGAAATATTATTGATATAGAAATAAACACCAACAATATTAAAATATACGGGTCCGTATTCACAGATCCGTTTTGACGTGGAGTTGCGTGCATATTTATAGGACCGTAGTAACTGCGCATGCGTAGTAACTTTATTTATGCTGTTTACATTGAATTTACGCATGGAAGTCCATTAGGAACGTACTTGGGAATCACACTTGGGGACAAACGTGCAGAGGGGCGTGTTTGTAATCTGTATGTTCAAAGTTACGTGAGACGAGGTGGGGGGAGGCATTTACATAAGCATTTGAGGGCGCGGTTAGATAGATACACACGTTCGTACCTTGACGTACCCCCGTAACTACACACATAGGGCCTGATCCAGACCTACGCCGATGCGCTGTGCTTACTAAATCACAGCGTATCGGCGTCCACTCTCCCCGACACTCCCCCTGTGCGGGCATATTTCCCATTGCTTATGCCGGCTGAAGGCTACCCTAACTTCAGCCGACGTAAGCAATGGGTAATACGCTCACACACGAGCGTACTACCGCTAAGCCCTCCCTCCCTCATTATATTACCGCCGACCTTCATTAACCTTAACTTAGAGACGCTAGGGGGACGCCCCCTCCAGCGTCCCTACGCTGTTCCTACGGACGCCCGATCGTTGATTGGGCGTTGCCGTAGCTACGCCGGGCAACATCTGCCCGGCGCATGCGCAGATTGGCTTTTCAGGCCCAATGTCACTGCGGACTTTCTCAGTCGCCACATGATAGATCAATCGGAATGGCAGCTGAACAAGACAGTTTTCCATCAACTAGTAAACAGATGAGGCGAGCCACAAATACGGCTTTTCAGACGATCTTACGCTTACGCCCGCCGTCCTAGTGACGGCGGGCGTAGGTCTGGATCAGGCCCATAGACATAAGGGTGCCCTTTGGCACTTGTAAGTCAACGACAACCCGTCTGTGTAAGGGGAGTGCCATGGGTGTTGCCTTGCTACGTGCGTGCTTATAATTGCGTACTTAATAATTGGATCTCAGAATACGGCCTATGAATTTTAACGTGAACAGCAAATCAGACTGAATGACTGAATGTTGATTTAGCATCTTTTTAAAATTGAAAAATGAACATGCTGAGGACAATCTATACCATTAAAAAGGTGGTTGTAATTACAGTGTACTGTGTGATGTTATTTCAGCCCATAACTTAGCAACAAGAAACAGGAAAAGCCTAATTACCTTATACTAGCTTAATTTTAAAATTAGAATGATTT
This sequence comes from Limnodynastes dumerilii, assembly GCA_011038615.1. Lineage (NCBI taxonomy): Eukaryota > Metazoa > Chordata > Amphibia > Anura > Limnodynastidae > Limnodynastes > Limnodynastes dumerilii. The sequence goes on from WWET01002353.1 coordinate 131,947, forward strand.
CCTGTATTGTATTTAAGGCATATTCTGTACATTGCTGTAACTAGTATGCTGACAACATTAATAAAACACAATAAAGACCCAGCTATACTCTGAAAATCAATGTCAAAATGTCAAGTCTTTACGTCTGTAGAACATGCAAGGTTACACTTGGAATCCTTGTAAAGTTATTGATTAACGGAGGCGACCACTACAAACAACTGGCAATGTTTTTGTATTACACATTGGGCAATTCTAGCAGACTTTAATAGCCATGCTTCTTTGTTTACAGTAATTAGTAGCAAACGTGCATTGAAACAATGATTTTAATAAGATTACTTCTTGTGAAGCAATCACTTTATGGCCTTTTTCTAGTGTAAACAGGAATGGTTTTGTCTGCATGTTTGGATTTTGCCCTTTATATTTATTGCATATATTTCATTTTGTGTGCTGTTCACGCATTTTTATTAGAGACAGCTGGGTAGACTCTGATAATGTTCCAGGTGAAAAAAACAACTCTTATACCGTACGTTTTTGTTTTAACTATCTAAAGTTTTAAATGCAATTTAGTCGATTTGTCCTTGCTGGATTAGGCATTAGGCAGACATAAACAACCTGCATCACTCAGGGTATTATGAAACTACAAGTTTCATCATACTTTGCCAGGTATCACCTATGCCTATGCTGTGAGTTAGAGTTTCACAAAACCGGGAGTGCCGAAGGTTGCCTATACCTCGCCAATCCAGTTACCAACTTTAGAATCGGGTCAAATACCCATTCTATCCCCAATAGACACTTTTAAATTTGTTTATTCAACTCTATCCCTTACTCTAACCTGGCAATAGGAATGGCATAGCAACCATGGGAGCAGAGGGACACGTCTGCTACAGGGCCTAGAGGAGAGGACAAGGGGACACTTTGGCAGCTGCCCATCCGGCAACTATCAACTGTCAGAGACTGGCAGTTTAAGAAAGCAATGAGCGATAATTATAAATACATTGCATTGCATTGCCAGCAGCACTGCCACTCAAAGCTTCCTATAGAACAACTGGGCATAAGTCAGGAAGAGCATTAAGGGTAGCAGAACCTGCAGCTACATTCTAATTACAGTGCAATGCAGGAGTGGTTATTTAATCCTTTATTATATAAGGGGTTGGGAAGCTACATCAGAAGGATCATGAAAAATAGCAACATGATTAGACAAATATATGTAATCTAATTTCAGAGATAAACTTTGGGTAGTTAGTTATACACTTCTAATTCAAGTAATATTTCTACTAATATTTGCAGTTGATCTTTGATCTTAAGTTTTAAAACTTTTATAAACATCTTTAAAAATTCAGCAATGTTTACTATGGTAACCAATGTTAACCTTATACTTTTATTTAGGACGAAATCCAGATTTACGCAAAGGATTGGAAAACATGTATATTGCGAGGCTTCATCCAGTATGGATCTGGATTTTCTGGATCAAGACTTTCATACTGCATTCACGTGATGTTTCCGATGGCGGGGCTGGACAGGGTAGGTGTGATCCAGGGGTGGAACTACCATCGGTGCAACAGGTGCAGCAGCTCCGGGTCCATGCTGATACAAGGGCCCACAGCCACCATCACCGCACGGCCAAAGCTCCCCACCTGGTTACCTGGGATATCATCAGGGCCAAAGCATATTTTTTGCACCTGGGCCCAAAATTCGCGAGTTCCACCTCTGGTGTCAGCGCTAGTGGAAGGGGAGTGTAACTAAATGTTACAGTAATGCTAAGGCATACTAAGCACCATACAGCCTAGCCAGACTTCCAATGCTGACCAATTTTAAGTGAGGACATTAATCAGGAAATGGGTCTGATTGCAGGTTGCCTACAAGCATGGAAGGCTGGGTTACATCATTGTTGATCCAACAATGGCACCTTGTACCGAGCTATAAGCGCAGTGCCAGCAGAAGTATATATGTGGTCTTTAGTATTACAAAATGCTGATTATTCTAAAACACTTTGCAGAATCCTGGAATTTAATAAATACAGTATATTTGTGATAGTTGTGTTGGCCAGTTCATGATGTTCACCTTGTTACAATATTCTAGGAAATGGTTTACCTTACAACATTAATATAGATCTTGCCGCCCACAAAGCTGTGGAGCCATCCCTGCATTAGAAGAGCCCATTGTATTCCGAAAGCAGCAAGCATGAAGTTGAATGCCACACTGCCAAACCCATATTTCTTTAGAAAAGTCATCAGGAAGCCAAAGCCAACAAAGATCATGACATGGACATCTTGAAAACCTATAAGGAAAAAAAAAAGGTTCTTAGATTGTGTCCATATTTCTATACTACCTCCCTCAGACAAGTTTCCTTGAATTTTTCACAGCTGTTTCTAATCAGACAATCAACTCTGTGTCCTCTCCAAACTAACTATATGGTCTTCCAGTGCTATGACCCATGCTGGTGCTTCAGTGATTTCATGAGTTTCTGGTGTATTAATGTATATTGATTCAGCTGTGGAGTAACATAATTACTGCTTTCACCATCTGCATTTCCAGTCAGACCCACAATCTTTCTTTCTGCACCAGGGGCACTTCTGATGGCGGGGTGGGACGTTGCGGTATGCGGACAGTTCATATTCTAAGTGGGAGGGGGGAGTATGCAAATAATACAGTGAGGCACGCTAACCGCTTTTCATACCATCCAGATTTCCTAGTGTCCTTATTTTATATGAGGAAGACACTGGAGTCCTAAGGTAGGGGTCTGCTGTTGGAATACCTTGCAAGCCATAGAATGGCTCAGAGTGCTGGATCCGGTCCAATAAATTTAATAAAATTCCTGTTACATGAGGCGTTCAATGAAAGGTTTAAATTTTTTTGTTTAAAACCACTTTAAATGAATGTCATATAGCATGTGAATATAAACCAGATTTATTCAAATTAGACTTTACCTGCAAGGTGAGCTGAAGGTGACTGTGAAACTTAATGCTTTAAGTTCTGATAATAATCAAGCATACAAGCATATTTAGGTTAAGCGTAGCAATCAGTAGTTAGATATTAAATCATTAAGCCAAATTTAATTACATTGTGACCCTGTTTAAAGGATAACAGGTTAGTAACTTAGAACAAGGGAGTTAGAAGTTGTAATTCTGAACAATGATACACTTGAGACTATTACCAAAATTTTAGAAAGCTGTTTACATCCACTGCTACACAAGTAAGATTAGAATCTAAAACATGCATAGGAAAAATGTTGTGCACTCAACCACACCACATGGAAACATCAAGTCAGTGATGTGAATAGGCATCTTCAACTTCATGGAATATAGTAGGCATCCTAATTAACCAAGTACGTTCAGAAAAATGTTTAATCCATATTCCGCAATCAAAGGTGACTAATTAGTGCTTCTTATAACCATTGTCATATTCATTATTGCATATTTTTGCCATGGGCCACCAACAACTATCCGAGATATAGGGCTGGATCCAGACCAATGCATGTCTTATGCCTCCTGCACTCCACACTTACATGTCCAGATTCCTACCTTAAAAATTACGACTTGGTCTACGGACTTATGTCTGCAGACATTGTCGTAAGGAGCCTTCCCCCGCCCTGCTCCCTAATTTAAATGCCTATCTCCGCCTATATGGCGGAGATACAACACACATAACAAGCTGGCTGGCCCCTTTAACGTACCACCCAGCGTATGTAACTAACGTTACGAAAGGCAGCTGTTACGCATGCGCACATCATAACTGCCAGGGGAATTACGTACGCAGATTGTGTAATTCCCCTGGCGTCCATAGCCCAGGATCTGGGCCATAGTTCCTGACAGGACAGGTTGATATATACTCCCCCCCCCCCCTAATTACAATAACAGTTGTGCTCAGTTAAACCTTCCCCAAAACAGGGAAAATTCTGCCATACATGGTGGGATCTTGCATGCATGATGGGCTCACCTGCTGGGGCAAGTTGAATAGGGCTTCAGTAATCATTCAAATATTGTTTACTAAACAATTAGCAGTTACCGGCTTCCTACAGAGATCAGACAATCTGACATCACTCATTCAATGTCCTACAGAAAAATGATATGACATCCTATAAATGGGTGATGTCAGCTCCATTGGCTGATTTCTCCAGGAAGCCAGCAGCTGCTAAAAGGTAAATAAACAAAGTTTTACTGATTTACTAATGGGTTGCAAACTAGTTTTTCCACCATGTTGTGAAATAAGCATCATGCCTGAGAAAGCTTTATCTGAGAAGGGTTCTGAAACAAGGCCAATTTAACTTAAGGTATGCAGCCACCATCACCATTTATTTATTAATTTTCCTGATGCTTTGTTGTAGAATGAATACCATTGAGCATAACTATGCTCTATCCTGATTTGTAGTTTGTTATGCTTTTCAAATTAAAATATATAAGTTAAAATACTCAATATATAGCTGGAGGTATGTTGCCCAGTTGGGTCCAAAGATGCTGATAACCAGTCTTATTCATTTCTTATAAAATATATGTGGCAAAACAATATTTGAAAAGTGAGCATTTGCATAACTGCAAAATAATGAAAATAAGCTTTTTTCCCCCTAGTTTTAAATAACTTATAATGTAAGTAAAATAATTTATAAAGTAATTCCTTATTGTCCATGTTACACATATCCAAATATGCAGGGACACATATTACTCATCAGATACACTCACACATTAATAGAAATCTACCAGCTTGTACAACCACATGAATTTCAGCGCTAAATAGAAACATTTTAGGTAAGTGTCTTACAGTTAAGTGAAGATTTGGACATGTCAAAGTCATTTTACGCTTTTTTGAGTGTTATGTGCATCCCCCAACATGAAAAATAAATACAGTACACATTAGAGGGCTGAGTGCAGGGCTTTGGGGGCCAGAAGGAGAAGAGAATACATCAGCCAGGAGCAACAGTCGCAGCCTCTCCCCATCCCCCGTCAGTTATATAGCATGGCTAACCACGGCTGCAGGGCGGGGTTTATCCATGCATAAATTAAATGCCGGCCCCTTTCACGGAAATTCTTCTGTATGGAACAAAGCCCTTCCGACATGTAACATCTGATGTGTGCATGCGCTGATGTAACATGTGATGGGGACATTTACGCAAATGGCTTGCGTAAGTCCCCTTCCATACCTAATTACGAATCAGGTCTATTGTCATCACACACTGCCCAACACACCGGGGATAGTGGCATAATTCTGCAGATTGCATTGCACTAGTAACATTCACAGATGAAATAATGATGCCACCTCTTTCCATACATGATAAATAATACTAGAATAACATGTATTCATTTCTTGCCTCTCATCAGAGAGCATGCTAAGAGCATGTGTTTGCAACACACGCAATAACAATACATTTTCAGAGACCACCCAGCCCCCGCTATGTGTGTGTAAGTATTAGCACAAGGGCCAATCAACTTGATATGCTTAGACGTATCATACAACAATAGGCTGAAGTAAGTCACATGATGCCCCACCTCTATATTCACCATCAAGTCTGCCAGACAATCAAACTCTGGTTGATTATAGCAATATCTCACTCGCTAAATGATATTACATGGAATTTGTTCCCCATTTGTTTTGTATCCATTGTAAGCATACATTTCAGAATTTGAATAACCTTTGCATAACCAGAAATGCATACTATGGTTTTTTTTTTTCGTTAATTATATAATATTCATAAATGACATTTATCTGAACAATCTTTAAAAGCAAACATTTTCACATAATACATACACAGATCTGTGTTGGTTATTTACGAATTGTTCTGTTTTTTGTACTATTAATTGTTACATTGCCCCAGATCATATCTTCGGAAGGTTTTTATACAAGTCAGAAAATATTAAACATAACACATTTAAATGCCAAACAAATCACTTTTAGAAATATACTTACTTGAGTATCTAAAGTAAAAGTCATTTTCAATGTTACTGGTAATATTGTTCTCTTTCATGAATTCTAACCAGTGGGGATCAGATTCAATACCAGCACGCACAAAGACACCAAACAAGATTATCAAGGCAACTTGGAAGGCCAAGCATATTAATGGCAGTTTCCATCGCATGCAGGTATTTATCGTCATATTGGGTACTGAGTATAGAGCAGGTGTCAGCAGTGTGTTATTAAGACAATGTACCTGAATGATTTCTTCATCATATATAGCTGATTACTAAGGGTGCGGCTGCTCATCTTAATTTTACAGGTTATACACCTCTCTGATAAAGGGAGGGGAAATTAAAATTCACACAAATACTTTGGCTGAATATATAGACATTTGGCAGGTCAAATAAGTATAATAAGGGAGTTGACAAGGGTACATGGATGCACAAGATAATTGTAATGCAAATTATAATACATTGCAATAATAATCTTCTTAATTAGAATTAAGTTACAGGCTATTGTTTTATTACCTTCTACCAATTAAAGATACTTTATTAAAGAGTAAAACATCCTGGTGGAAGGGGCTTATCCTGGGGTGTCACTTTGGAGGTGCAGACCGCAGCAAGTGAGAGTTTCAAAGGGGGTGACAGAGGGTCCACTCCGTGGTATGTAAATAAAAAATGTATGAATACTAGTTAAGCAGCATAGCCGCCACATTGCCGTCATGCTTAAAGTAATTAAGAGCTGTCTGCCATGAGAGCAGCCATGGTTCAGACATATACTGTAGTGCTTGGTTGCTCAGCGCATTATTAACAGTAATAGTCCAGCCAGGGACTGGGTCTGTGTCTGAGCACACAGCTCCCTCCCATCAGAATGACCCTAAAATCACGTCAGCATCATTCACTCAGAAAAGTGCTGTGGAGGACAGAAAAGCAAATTGAAGAGGAGAGATTCAGGGGCAACAGCAATGGTAAGTGAAATAGAGGAAGGCTGGAGACATAACAAGTGCGTGAAAGGGAATTCTGGAGACTTACATGGGGAAGGAGGAAAGGCTGGAGACATAAGAAGGGGAGAATTTTGGAAAAATAGCTCTTAATTCACAGGATGGTGTCATTTTTAGAAGTTACCAGCTAATAGGTAGACCATGTTGCCAAATATTTAGCCACAGAAAATAATATGACAATGGGCCTGATGCAGACTTAAGAAGGAGCTTGAAAATGAGAGATGAAAGCTACTCCTGGACTAAACCATATTGACTGCACCATATTTTATCTGTTGCATACAGTATTATACAGTATTATACCCCTTTCACATCACCGCCCTGGCAATATCCCGGGTCTATGAACCCGGAATATTGCTGTTTCATTAGATGATCCCAGGGTCACAGACCCTGTTTCACATTGCAGGCTTGACCTGGGAAATTCTGGGACCCGGGTCTGCCCTGGCAGTATTACACTGTGTAATTTGTAATTTGTTGCCAGGGTAATAGCAAACAAATGACATCAATCAAGTAGTTTCTGTGCTAGCCGGGTTTAAAAACCCTGGTAGCACCTGTCACACTGTGCCCCTACCCGGGTCGGACCTGGGAATAACCTTTCTTTTGTCCTGGGTCCAATTCCCTTTCACAATCTGCCTCGACCTGGGATGTTACGACCTGCCCTGCCAATAACCCAGATTTTTGGGGTGATGTGAAAGGGGTATTACAGTTGAGATGTGATGTTTCCTAGCGCAAGTCTAAATAACAGTGTGATAGTAAAGCTGGTCAGTATCTGTTTGTAGTAAGCAATTCAAAGATATATCCCTGCATGCAAAGAATACAAATAACTTGACTTCCCTGAAATCAACATGGTTTTTCCCAGGTGTAACTTTCCTCTCTTATTTTCAAGCTCCTTTTTAAGTCTGAATCAGGCCTATTATGAATAAGTACTGTAAATCTTTGTGATGACAAATTAGTAAAATGAACCCATGTCTCTTATGTTATTCAACCAAGGCTTCTTTTTTTTTTTTTTTGATTTTCAGTTTACTTAAAATTCTGGTGCCCTCTACTGGAGAGTTATAGATACACCATTATGAATTACTATAATGCAGGGATCCAACATATTTCAGTCACCTTAATAGTCACTGTAAAAAGGTTACTTATTAATCCCCAAAAAAAAGTGGAATAACAGCTCCTAAAGCAAATATAAAAAATATCCGAGCAGTCTGACTTCTGCATTTATTAACAATAATAATAAAAATAAAATTAGTAACATTAGGCATGATCCAGACCTACGCTCGGTTGCATTTTTACGATGATCGTAAGTGTATAAACAGCCATTTGTACTTACTGCGCATGCGCGGGGCATATGTTACGCTCATGTTATGCTCCGAAATTCTGATCGTATGAGCCTTGATAGTAACACCTTCGTAAATATGGTTGATGGGGCGTGCCTGCCATACAAAAATTGTAAATACGCACAGAGGGCGGGGTGAGGCATTTAAATCGTACAGTATGGGGGTGCTAAGCATTGTAACTACGCAATGAGCTTACGGACGCCCGCGGTTACAATCAGAGAAGTTAGGGTAGGGTTTGCTGGGCGTAAGAAAGCAAAACGAAGTACGACCAAGGGGAGTGCCAAGGGGAGTGCATCGTAGGTACGCTGGCGTAAATACCCTACACACATGAGCTTAGGTCTGGATCAGGCCCATTGAGCTAGATCCTGACCCCCGCACGCTTTACTTACACTCCCGTATGCCCCCTGCACTCCCCGCTGTTGGTAGAAAATCTGGACACTTACGTGTCCTGATGTCTACCATAACTTTAATGACTAGGTCTAACGAGGCTTCCCCCACCCCTGACCCCTCATTTATATGGCTATCCCCACCTAAATGGCCGGGATACAGCCATCGTAACTTAAGAGTCTGCCTCTTCAGCGTAAGTACTAACATATGTAACTTTGTTACGTATGTTAGCACTTACGCTGTTGGAACATCTGGCGCGTGCATGCTTAAGTATGCCCCCTGTCGGACTTAGTTCAGGATCCGGCCCATCTTTCTTTTGGGACCTTGTATTAAAAAATAACCTTATGAAAAAGAAAACATTTTTAGTTAATATACGTTGATACTGCCTTCCTGAGATCAGTGTCAACAAACATTTTATATAGTACCATTATATTACATAGGACCTTACAATGTTTAAGCATCATTTACATCAGTCCCTATTGAAACCTACAGTCAAGATTGCTTTAACACACCAGCTATGGCTAATTTTAGTCAACCGAAATGACTGCTGGCGTGTTTATGGAGTGCAGGAGGAAACCCACAGAAACATGGGGAAAGATATAAACACCACACAAATAAGGCCTTGTACAGGTGAACTTATTATCTCATTGAAGTGCTAACCACTTGAGCCTCTGTGCTGCCTGTAGTTTAGTAGATTAAGGTTAGCATTATTTAAGATATTACCATTAATTTAGCAGTACCTTAAATAATCCACAACCTTCTACTCCTCCCATCTGCTCCTTGACTGACATCAATCTGACTTTTGGAACTAAATTTCCAAAGGTACCCATCAACTTTCTGACTGCCCAATCTAATTTCTCTCTGCTTATGCTTTTTGAACTCTACTTCCTGCGATACTAAGGATCACACTCTCCTCTTTCAAACGTTTCACAACTTTGGTCTGTGGGACATTGCTCCTTCATGGCTGTTCTCTTTTATGACTGCTTTGTCTCACCCCTGACCTTCTCTCAGAGTACACCAATATTCTCTACATCCTCTTGTACCAGTTCTTTCTGGTTGCAGATGACACCTACCGCAGCTCTACCTGGCTTCCCCTGACTTTTTCCCTCTGCCATCTCCAGCTATATTTCTGCTATTTTTCAGACCTATCACAAAATCAATATGTTTATCATTCATTGCATTCCCACACTCAGGTGTCCTCTCACCTCTTTGTCCATTGACGTTATTACTCATGCTTCTGTTTAACAAGTTTACTGCTTTTATAATTTAACTTTGACTACTTCCTCTTCTTCAAACTTTGTAATCAATCTCTAATCTACTTTTGCTGCTTTTTGACTTTGGAGGCAATTAAATCTCCATCAACCCAGTAGTTTTGCAATCTGTTCTTTCTGAAGAACACCAGGCATGATCCACAAATAAGAAGGTAATAAGTACGTGCAGATTCGCAAAAATAGGAAACTCCCATGACACTGTCCTCATTCTTAGGAAATTTTACTGACTTCTGCCTCCATAGGGTTACCTCAACTCTCCGTGTGTATGTCTGTGTTTAAATTGATTAAGTATATGCGTGCTAACATCGCGCCCTTATTACCCCATTTAGATGCCTCACCCACCCTCTCTTCTTAACTTCCTTCTTATGGAGAAGAGGCACACCCCCTTCTTACTTATCTCAATAAGTAAGGAGTTGAAGTCCGTGCTTAATGTTTTCCCATGCGTAACAGCTGGATCTCATGTGTAACGTTGTGTTCTGGGCATGGGCAGTTTATCCGTTCCTAAAAATAGCATGGAGATTCAAGTGTGACTCCATCTTGTTTTTCTTTTCTGTAGATCTACATTTGCTCCACCTCTCTCATTTCTTCTCAGTCCATAAGCCCTTGAATTTATAGATTGAAATGTACTGTGTAGAGGTACTATTTTGAGTATATTGTTTTGAAAATTATTTACAGTATTATTTTTACTAAAAACATGTCTAATGGCTACAGAATAATGTAGGTACTCTACATGAAATGAACCGAAGCCTTTGAAATAATGTTTTATATATTTTTTGTATTGTTTATAAATTATTTTAATCTATATATATGTTACATGGTTATGTTAATTATAACAACTCGCTTGTTATAATTATACGTATTACTGTTACTTTTATTGTTGCAACATTAAGGTGACATTGGGGCTGATTCAGAGATACGATTTTCACGCAACTTAGGAGCGTATATTTAGGATCTTAGAAAATTCGCATAACTGCGCATGCATAGTAATAGTGCAACGCCGTCTACGTAGAGGTTAGGAGCGTAAATTCGCTAAGAGCGTAACTTTGAATCGATCGCAAGCACTTAAGATCTTAAGTGCTGCGAAAGTTCAAGATCTGAAGGATTTGCATGGAAATGGGCGGGGGGAGGCAGGGAGATGAGGGAAAGTGGGCGCGGGCAGACACTTATGATCGCAAATAAACGCTACTACTTCACTTAAGATCTCAAATGACAGCGCAGAGTTAGGGTTAGTCAATGGTGGTCTAACTTTAAGATCCGCCGCTGTTTGCAAGGGGAGTGACTGTTTATGCAGTGGGCTGTAACCTGCTAAGATCTTAACTAAGGTGTGTATATTTGCGATCTTTTCGCAATCGCATCTCTGAATCACCCCCATTATCCTGAATAATATAGTTTATACAAGTATATCCCTTTAAGAATGACCTAGAGAATACAACTTAATTAGCGGTCAGCTGTGACTAAGGTATTTAGTCTATTTGACATTGCTTGAAAAGTCTTAATCAGTTAGACGAAACGCATTGTAAAGTGTCCTCTATTGGCACCACTTTCCAAACCAATTACTGGTCATTTCTACCTTTCTATGCTTGGAGATATTGGATGGGATTCACAGATCCATATTTATTACGTGCATGTTTTTACACATGCACTCAGCAAGGCAACGCCCATAACACTCACCTCGGCCGGGCGGCTTTTCGGTGACTTACATTTCTATAGGGCACCCTTAACTTAACGTGTGTACTTACGCTCGTATGTTACTTACGTACGTGCGTATTTATCTAACGTGCCCTGAAATGCCCATTTAAATGCCTCCACCCGCCCTCTTTCACGTAATTTCTAGAGTATGGAAAAAAGCAACGCCCTTCCGTACGTATGTCCCTAAGTGCGATTCACAAGTCCGTGCCTAAAATACTTCCATGCATAAATACTACGTAATTTGTGTGGAAAAAGTTACTACACATGCGCAGTTAATCCGCTCCTAAAAATACGCAAAAATTGATCTCTGAACACAGCCCTTTATATCAGGGCCAAAACTAGGGGTGGGCGATAGGGGCAGTCGCACAGGGTGCAAAGTCTAAGTGGGGTGGCAGTAACTTCTTTTTTAAGGTTAAACTGGTTGCTAAGTCAGGTTTGGGGAACCATATTCTCTTTTTGTCCCTGGCCTAAAATTTCCAGCCATGGCTCTGTATTATACCATCGGCAATATCCAACTATATGGGGGTGCAGTGACGGGGACACGCTAACAATAAATTTGTATTTTAATCAATACCACTCGCTTGTATGAATATTACCAATGAGCATTGATTTTCAGATGCGGCTTTCTTTGTTTATCAATTGTCTATATTCCCATATCTAGCCAGTGATTGCCTTTGTCCTGAGGCTACATGAAATAAATATTTATTAATGTATTACTTTTTTATATTCAATAAATTTTTATCTAGGTGTTATTCATTTTAAGTGGGTATTCAGTTATTTGAGTATCAGATTAGAGCTCACCTGATTATTCTTATTCTCAATCCATCTACCTTCTCTTTGAATGGCTGTCGTAAAGTAAAACAAGGTTTTCATTTGTTTATTGGTATGTGCCCAGGTCCTTTTTTTACATTTAGGAATTATAGTTTACAATTTCCTTGACAATTAATAATGTTAGACCGGATTAGTCCGACCGCTGATCCGCTGTAAGTGGGAAAACCCTCCCTCACTGTACAATTTACATGCTTCCCCCCGCCAACGCTTTCTCGACAGAAACAGCCAAAGATTCATAGCTGTTACAGTTTCCTTGGAAGGTTATGATTTATTATTATTATTATTATTATTATTATTATTATTATGAATAATGTTTATTTATAAGCGCAGATCCGTCGCGATTGAGGTAATCACATAAGCAAAGCAAAGCCTAGGAGATACGGTAAAACTTGCACCACATTCAGAATCTTCCCACACATCTAATACGTGATGAGATAAAGTTTGTTTGCTTTTTCTTGGCATTATAAACTTGATCCATAAACAGTTCTAATGTTGATGTTGCATTGGCAGACAGTATTCATCCACTACATGTCATCTCTTTATGGCTCCTTTCTGTTAGATTGTTGCTTCTTTGACAGACTGACTTATTGAGAAGGTAATGTGCTATAACAAAGTCATGCTGAAAACTACACATTTCAGTGTGATAGTGTATCATTCTAGTGCTTATGCCTAACTTGTTCTATGAAATGGCTAAACACACAGCTTAGTAGTTACATCTACTAAGTACTACATCTATTTGTCATTTAGTGCTTCAACAGAAGGTTGGGTGAGCTTAACTCCAAGTCTTGCTTCACAATTATTTTGCTGTCATATATGTGGTCCACATTAACTATACTGGGGTGACTATGGGCTGGATCCAGACCTTGTTAAGTGCTGTTGCAAACAGTATTAGAGTTAAGAGGTGTTGTTTCTTATCCCAAGTCTAAATAACAGTGTGATAGTAAAGCTGGTCAGTATCTGTGTGCAGTAAGCAATTTAAAGATATATCCCTGCATGCAAAGAATACAATTAATTTGGCTCCCCCTGAAATTAACATGGTTTAGCCCTTGAGTAACTAAGTACATTCACTTAACAAGGTCTGGATCCAGCCCTATTTTATTACCTAGAGGTCTGATCAACCTCTTTGCATGCAGGGATAACAGACATCATTTGGTTACAATACCTACACGGAGGAATGCAGTAAAGAGATACTTTTTGCAAGAATTGTATCACTTGCTTGTTTTATGCTTGTTTTTATGTGTTTTTATGTGATTAATTTGATTAAAAAGTTATATTTATATGTAAATTGATTTGGAAGGCAATTTATTTATATTTATTTTTATTTTTAAACAGCGCTGGTCACTTTCTCTCTTTTTTTTATTTATTGTCTATATTAGGGTCTCACAAACGCTTTTGGCCAGCAGCGTTTAATCAAGAAGCAAATTTATCCCTGTTTTTTTGTTTACACAGCTTAGTAGTATAGCCCACATATATTTGGCAAAGTAGTGTACATGACTGGCAATAAATACATCCAGCTTGACCGCATTGGCCTCAGATTTTAAATCGGATTCTGCATTTGTATTTCAGGGTGGTTTGAGTATGTTTTTTGTAGTCACCTAATTTCCAATGTGTTTGGAATATGTTTTCATCCATGCATCCAGGACTTGAGACTGGTTCCGCTGGTCTGTCTTGCTTTTGTGTTTATTACTTCTATATTTTATGTAGGTATGGTTTACCTATGTGACACCTAACAATAACATTCCCTTTCCATTTATTTGCACTAGTTTTTACTATAACTGCATGTTAACCCTTTATATATACATATATTTGTGTAACTTAAATAGATCAAGGGAAATCAATATTATAACTATGGATGCAATTTAATATCACTAGGATCTGAAAACACCAGCTTTTTGCACCAACGCTATGAGAATGCATTCACGCCATCAATGCAAGGAGCTAAGTTCTCCCCATCGTTATTATTATGGAGTCATTTTTTAAAATTCAAACTATTTTAAATGTTTTGGAAAGTGTCAGAGTAGATTAAAATAGGGGAAACATATGACGCGAACCAGCCAATGACCAGCGAGCACCTGGAATAAAGAAGGAGGATCCCCCATGCCGGAACAGGACTTTGAGAAAGGGCTCAGGGTAGCCCGAAACGCGTAGTCAACTCCGGCACACGTGACGAACGCCATCACCCAGGAGACCAGTGCAGCGTTGGAAGAGAGCGACGTTACCCGGGCATTACATCCGGTTGCTTCGAACTGACTGCAGGCACCTTATCTACCATCTTCTCCCTGGTATGGACTTTTGTCATTTTAATATTATGTTTTAAATAACGTTGTATTAATAAAGCTTTTTATTTTACCTTCTCTTTTGGGTCTTCACTGCTCATGAGGAGTCTACAATTATTAATCAGTTAGCATTGAGTTACTTGTATTTATTGCTCTGATACTTTCCCTGTGGAACGTACAGACGCTTTGAAGTTGCCCTTTTGCTTTTATATTATATAATGATTTTTGTCCGAAGGGTCTCCAACAGCCAGTAGGAACAAGCGCATTTTAAATGATTAAATGTTGGCGAGTCTGACGTATGCTGTACTATCCAGATGCATCAGAAATAATGAGGTAGATGGGGAGTAATTGGATCCAGCAGGGATTTGGTATTGTTTTATTATTATGTTTTTGCAATATATAGTATCACTTTTACAATGAAAACAAGTAATTCTAGATCCTGATAATGCATAAATGCATTCTCTTCAATAATTTCTCAGCGTTTTATTGGGTTTGGGGGAAATAAATAAAATAATAAAAGTGAAGACAGACTGACCCCAGACCGAGCACTGGTCTTTAAAGTAAATGAGAAAGAATAGAGAAATGACATGGAAACCAGATTTGTTTATGACCCCAATGATTCTGGTCTCTGTGGTATTTACTAAACTGTTCCAATGATGCGATGCACAGTGGGCCTCTTCTTCAGAGATATCTCCATCTTCCTTATAATACTTTCACATCTCCACCAGGCAAAAACTCGGGTTTCTGAACCTGGGTTATTGCCGTGTCCCCACTCTTCAACCTTTTTTTTTGTTTTTTGCCCTGGAAAATTAGTGAGAGTCATTAATTTTATGACTCACTTCCCTAATCCCCCCAATTTCTTTATTTCTGTGAGACTTGGTTTTAAAAAATACTGGAGGCTACCTGGGTCAGACCTGGGAATGACCCTACAATTGTCCCGGGAGCTTCAACCTGGGTCGTCAGGGCTTGCCCTGGCAATATCCAAGGTTTTTGACTCAGTGTGAATGGGATTTTATTCTTATCTTCGGCACAGAATTAGAAGAAATGGTTATGGCGGATGCAGCTGTTGCTGGCACAGAGGACACTGATAAGTTAAAATGAGGATGACCAATTGCAGGTACAATCATATCAGTAAAGAAGAGGAGATACCCTAAACAGGTCTTGTCTTCTAGGATCTCACTGGTAGTGCTGACC
>WWET01002353.1:147845-172511 GCA_011038615.1 Limnodynastes dumerilii
GCTAGAAGATCACCACTGAGAGTTTACACTTTTTCAGATTCAGATTCAGACTAAAGAAGGAGCTTAAAATAAGAGAGGAAAGTTACTCCTGGGCAAAACCATGCTGATTTTAGGGGAAGTCAAGTTAATTGTATTCTTTGCATGCAGGGATATATATTTGAATTGCTTACGGCACACAGATACTGACCAGCTTTACTATTATATTGTTATTTAGACTTGGGCTAGGAAACGCCACCTCTTAACTCTAATACTGTTTGCAACAGATGAAATATGACTCCCCTGCAATCAACATGGTTTAGCCCAGGAGTAACTTTCCTCTCTTATTTTCAAGTCTGAATCAGGCCCAAAGTGTCCGAGTTGTGATACACAGCATGTGACCAGAAAAATGCATGCACAATTTAGTACAATGATGAGTTGAACACAGTCTGGACTTCTGCCACCTTACGTTCAATGGGTGGTAAAGGAACTTGACAACATATACAGCTGGAGGGTGGTGGGTTCAGGGGAAGTTTGAGGAAGGGATGGTTCACAGGAATAGTGGTGGGAAGGGTGGTTAGAAAGGATAGACTTGATGGGTCAAGTGGTTCTTATCTACCATCACAATGTATAATTCTATGATAACTTCGATATGTAACTTTATATTACAGTCGGCTATCATCTTGTAGTAAGGTATCACAATCTAGTCTGTGATGTATGGGCATTACACTGTACATCATTCAACTAGGATATTAAGTTAAACAAAAAATGTAGAGCTGGACCAGAGAATTCATAAGCTTGCAGGCAATAGCATAATTACATAAGTATATACACTTGTTGGACCTGATCCTGACCTGCATGCATCTTCCACATGCACAGAGGTCTGTAAGTCCGCATGTAAGGGGGTGAACTCCCCTGTAACTCCTCTCTTACTTACTTACGTGCCCAGAACCCTACCTTAAAATCTCTGCATTGATCTGCATTCATCCGAATGCAGTTAGCAACCTTGCCTATATTGTACCTCCCACACACATATAAAAGATACATTGTACCTGACACACACACTGATAAAACATACATTGTACCACACACACACACACACACACACACACACACACACACACACACACACACACACACACAGCCTGATAAAGCATACATTGTACCACACACACACACACACACACACTCTGATAAAGCATACATTGTACCACACACACACTCACACTGATAAAGCATACATTGTATCACACACACACACACACACACACACACACACACTGATAAAGCATACATTGTACCACACATGCACACACAAAACATACATTGTACCTCCTACACACATATAAAACATACATTGTATCTGACACACACACACACACACTCTGATAAAACATACATTGTGCAACACACACAATGATAAAGCATACATTGTACCACACACACACTCACACTGATAAAGCATACATTGTACCACACACACACTGATAAAGCATACATTGTACCACACATGCACACACAAAACATACATTGTACCTCCCACACACATATAAAACATACATTGTACCTGACACACACACACACACACACACACTCTGATAAAACATACATTGTGCAACACACACACTCTAATAAAACATACATTGTGCAACACACACAATGATAAAGCATACATTGTATTACACACACACACACACACACATAAAACATACATTGTATCTGACACACACACATTGATAAAACATTCCGTGTACCTCACACATACACTGATAAAAATATACATTGTACCACACACACACACACACACAGATAAGAGATAAGCTTACATTGTACCACACACACACTGACAAAACATTTGTACCACACACACACACACACACACACACTGATAAAACATACATTGTACCACACACACACACACTGACAAAACATTTGTACCACACACACACACTGATAAAACATAAATTGTACCACACACACACACTGACAAAACATACATTGTACCACACACGCCCAGATAAAACATATATTGTACCTGCCACACACACACTTATAAAACATATACGTTGTACCACACACACACTACCAATACTGTAATGTAATAGTAGTTTTCTTTTTATGAAATACACTTGTCCTCTAAAAAACACCTGAGTGCAGAGTATTTCTGATTTAACAACATTCTTTAACAACAAACAACTGACAACTAACAAATTAATTAGCCAAGTTCTATATGAAGATTAGATTTATTTGGTAACTTTGTAATGCCATACTCACAACCTGTATTTGCAGCATGTTTATTAAATGCCCCTATGCAAAATCCAGATATTTCAGATAATCTTTTTTCCCTTCACTGTGCAGATATTTACAGCTTCAGTTGACTCACTCCTCCCGTAGTTCAGGAATGATGGCTTTACCCTTTCCTAATTGAAAGTAAACACTTAAATCACAAACATTTGCAATGCTATTGGTAGCTGGGAAACTACAGCCAGCAGATGGAAATGTGTTCTTATGCATGCACACTCACTAATGAATGGTGTACCACTGCTTGCAGGCTTTTGAGAACTCTGAAAACTGTTGCTATCTGACAAGGCATAAAGGGTCACACATCAACATCAGCTTTGAGACCTGAAAGTGCAGTGTTTGTCATGAAAGAAAAGACATAATTATTTTTGATATTTGACTGCCTAGCTAGTATACAATTTTCTGCCCTTTTCTGGCAAGGAAGCAATGAGCACTGCCCTTAAACTAATTCACCTGTGGACTTTATGGTAAAATTACTCAACATAAGACTTTTTTCTGGAAGGTATTTTACATTAGGGCTGGATTCTATTGATTGTACACTGCCTAAAACTTTTCTTTCATGCAAGGGTGTCTGAAGCAAAGCACCCTGGGAAACCAGCTGTCATAGAAAATGCCAAAGGATAAGATAAAAAAAAGGTGATGTTATAAAATCTGTGCTTTTTTGTGGGGATTCTCATTAGTACTTTTGATTCTAGCACCATGTGGGGTATAGAAAGGGCTGGGGCACTATAGTGGGGCATGTGAAGGACTGTTGTTCTACAATGGTGACATTATGTCAACTAATACCTCTAGGTGAGTACTAGTACCTTTATATTATGTTATTACTCAAAGTGGACCAACACTTATAAACATTATAATGGGGATAATGCTAAAGTTCATTATATGCTCACATAAAATTCCAGTTCTAGAGGTATAAACTGCCACATAGTGCTATTCAAACTAGTATTACACAATAGACATTATCCCATGTATGGAGCAAAATATATTTTGTTGTGGGACAAAGTATGTTATGTAATAACATAATCACTGAAGTATTTACCTTTTTCCCAAAATACTTGACTCTCTCTTAGTTCTTAACATTATAAAATGATTCAAATATTAGTCATATATTACATAAAGTAATAAATCTCCTAAAGATACACTGAAATAATAGTTATATTAAAAATGATAGATTATAATAAAGTTACAATACTGGTAAAACATGAATACTGTTTCACAACATATAGATTATTATGGTAAATTACTTTTTATTGTAGAGAACATATCCTGGTCTGAATCAAAGCCTTAAAACCAGAAAAACCTACTACTGTACCAAAACATTGCAAGAAATTAGTACTTTGAAATACGGTTTAATGATGCATAAATATTATGGTGCTCCTAAATGATCATTATCCAATTTACTCAAATGTACTTTTATAATATGACAAGGCTGTGGGCATTTTTTTTCTTTAATAAACTTATTTAAACATGTTTTCAAACATGTTTTCAAACTATTGCAATTAGTGGAAGTATAAATAAAGCCATTCCGCAATATTCTTATTCTCAATATGTACTTACTTGGGTACCGGTAGTAGAAATCGTTTTCAATATTACTTTGTTTAGTTAAATTGATTAAATTAATCCATGATGGGTCAGCAGCTTGTTCGTACCGAACAAATATTCCAAATAGAATGATCATACAAATCTGCCAGATGAAACAAACCAAGGGCAGTTTCAATCGCATGAAGGTATTCTTTGTCATTCTGGGTGGTTAGAGTGATGTACTACAATAATGGAAAATCAGTCTTCAGAAGACATCTGTATGTATCAATTACTTATCCAATGACATATGAAAAAGCGTCTGCATACTATATAATAGAATTTAGGGGGGTGGGATAAGGTTCTTTTCACTGCCACTCACATGTCCCAAGATTAGGGAGGAGTCATGTTGATATGTGTCAGCATGCATAGTAAGCTATTATGTACTTTACAGGATGAAGGTTCACCACAAACAATGAAGTTATTTATTGCCCTGGTAAAGAAAGCGTTATAGCTGAAATACAAATTGCATATATGTGATGACAACTTCATAAGATTCACACATAGCTATATTCTCTTAATATAAGCCTAAAGTTAATCTTTTTACTGACTAGTAGCTGCCATGATGATTGATTTTTAAAAAATGCATCATGCAAATAAATGCAGATCTGCAATTAATCTCTTGCTGGATTTCTGGAATTGCTGATTGACACATTTAAAAAATCCTCATTTGGTAGTGATTATTTCACTGGGTCGGTTCCTAAATTCTGTGCCTTTCAATGCAGTTGCTTTTTGGCAATGTATAAGCAGACAAATCCATGCTCATGATTCAAAGCCCATTCCTCCCCATCCATGTTTCATAGCAATGACACTTCCGAGAGAGGAGCTTACAAGTGGGCATTGTTTCTTAGGGCTCCGTTTCCATAAAATAAAGTTTTCAACGCTGTTTTCCTTATATCGGTTTGCTTCTCCTCACTATGCACCATGCAAGAACCAAAGTATTTACCAATACTCATCCCACAAAGCACTTCAGGCCATATGATGTCATCGGTCCTCTTCACAATCAATTAAAGTCATGCCAAACCCTTCAAATTCTCTTGCACTTGTTTTTCATGTGGCACATGCACAATGTCTTTTTTCTTTTCTTTGGACCTAGAATATTCCTAAATCCTGTCAGGAAAACCAATACAGATAAGCAGAATGTTCCTTTTAGGACTTAAGCAGGGCACGCACTGGGTTTTTTGGAACGATAATCTTTCCAATTGCCCAATGAAAAGACCAGTTCATTAGTCTCTTACCAGTGTGTACTGTCCAAAGATCTCCTAATAGACACAACACACACTTTTAAAAAGAACAAAGAGCAAAGATCACAGACAGTTTCAAAGATTTTTGAGCATCTTTGGACAGTATACACTGGTAAGATATCTGGAGAAACGGTCTTTTGATTGTGTAATTGGAAAGATTCTCCTTTTAAAAAGCCCCAGTGTGTACCCAGCCTTAGAAATCTGCTGAGATAAGTCTAGTACGTTAAGCTTTTTTTTTTCTTTTGCCAATGGAATCGTCAATGGTGCTTCATGTACATATGGAAAAGAAACACCATTGGTTTTTCAGTGGGCAAAATAAGTGATGCATATTAAGTTGAGTGTGTGCGCACTTAAGTGTGTGTGTTTATTTTTTGTTTTAATGATTTTAACATTTATTAAAAAACACACAGACAACACACAGACATCATAATTTTAGCATAAAGGGAGGTATATGTGAGATCTCTGCAAATCCTCTTTTTACCATCGGAGCATAGTGATAAACTCTGCTCTGACACTTTATATACAGTATTTTATATAGATTACTTTAATTTTATGAGCTAAAGGGTGTATTCACATGAAAATGAAGTGCTCAATCTTTAGTAAATGGCTTAGTCATTTAATAATATGAACGTTTCCTTTCTGCATACACATCCAGATTCCCGTGATTCCAAGAAATTCTATGTGCTTGATTTGGAGAAGTTAGGGTAGTGGTAATCATGGATGTCTGCAAAGTGTAACAAAGCAACTGCATAGCTATTCAACTCTTTTGCTTTAATAAACCTAAGAATAAAGAAAAAGAGAATAGAAAAGATGATAAAGTGTGTGACAAGGGACCTGATTCACACTTAAGAGCGCGTTAAGTTCTTAAATATAGGCAACTAATAGCAAGGCAACTCCCTCGGCACACCCCCGGTTTTTAGGTTCTTAAGACATTTACGAGTGCCATAGGAGTCCCTTAACTATAGGTTCGCATTTTGGTCATTTAAATGACTCCCTCCACCCCAATCTTTGTATCTGCCATGTTACTTATTCATGGCACCCCCCTCAGTGTAAGTTACTGCAAACCTAGAGACTTTAAGTACGTACTTTTGAATCACGGCATTTGCGTTCCCAAGTCCACCGTAAATAGCGTATAAAAGTTACGCATGCTCAGTATATACATTCCTAAATATATGCACCTAAAAACACAAAAATTCTTAACCGTGAATCAAGTCCAAAGTTTGGAGCAGAGAGAAGCACTTCTCTGGTGAGGTTTGTAAAAATATGGGGCCTGACCCAGAACTACTGCCTATTCCATACTTTAGCCTTCACAATGGAGGTTAGTGTATAGAATTTGCAATTCGTACTTCCACAGGTAGGAGTACAGGGTTCCGCCCCTGCACTCCTACCTGTGGAAGGGATTTAAGAGTCCTGCATCCTACCTCAAGTAGTTCATCCGCAACTCTGTGCACTCAGAATACTGAATTTATTTAGTTATTTATTGCCAGGTTTTTATATAGCGCCATCAGATTACGTAGCGCTGAATCATACTAATACTAATAATACTTAAATACCCCCCTCTAGTGGAGACTGAACTCTGCAGGGAATTCTGCATCGGACGGATGAGTTCAAATGTTATTTATTCTGGATCAGACACATTGCTGTCACCAGGTCCCGATTAAGCAGCTCTAGGCTAATCCATTTTATGCTTAGTACCTTCCCCCTCATATCCCAAGTCTGGCTGGTACACAGAAAACAAATATGAATTGTTTGTCCACTATATCATACACATTTTGATTATCTCTATATTCTGGCACTCCATGTTAATATTACCAAATATCTCATTGTATTTCTATATCATGGCCAGTATCTCTATTAGCATTCCACTTATCATACTATGCTCTATTTATTCTCCCCATATCATGCCACACTTGTGGTTTTCCCCATATCAGGACATATAATCTTAACCAATGATAACAACCATACATTCAGTGACCAAATTTAAACTCTCACCCTTGCATAAAAGTCAAGCACAATTAAGTTACAATTACTTCTCTAGTCATCTAGACGTAAATGCATTGCTATGTATAATGAAAATTTTGGATATGTATTGTGCAACTATTTTCTGTTCACTAAGATAGTGTAATGTGACAAAACTACTAGTCTTAGAATGCAGGAGCAGTGTAAATCCCCAGAGTTCTGTCATGCAGACCTATTCAGTCTGGAAGCAGGCTGATTAGAAGCACACCTGTGTGTGGTGCTTAAAGGGTCTGTGAGGTTTACAGGTGTCTCTTATCCCATATCAGAGGAGCCTGGAGACATCCAGACACAGTCAGCCAGGGAAGCTGAAAGCACTAAGGTGAAGTGCACTGAACTGTGTTCTGTTTGTGAGTGGGACACAAAGTCCTGCCACAGTCGTCGGGACTACTCACTGTAATAGATAGTGGCCACATAGGCCTAGGATTTATGTTTATTATTTTTGGTTTCATATGCTGCGAAGGTGTTGTTTATTTGTGTGACAGTAAAGCAAACTGGATTACTGCATCACAATGAAACTCATATCTGTTGATTTTGGCTCCTAAACAAGGTATACCTATCTGTGGTTACCTTGGAAATGGTGACTCAAACCCCCAATGTTGCGACAGTATCTACAAAATATATAATCATAAATTTAAATAAATTGATCTTAAACAAGATTGAATCAATCAAATGTAATTGTTTATTGTGGTCACCACAAAGTATATGCATCTTATCCATAAACCTACTCCAGCATGGGAGGAAACCGGAGCACACATAGGATACCCATGCAGATACAGGGAGAACATAGATGAGGCCTAGTCCAGGAACTCATGACCTTAGCACTGTGAGACACAAATGCTACTCTCTGAGCCACCATGCTGCCCCATAAAATAGCGATGGGTACTGCTGACAAATGCACACGGCATAGTAGAATAGAAATTAATGAATGTACTTCCCAGCCTCTTCACTCCCTATTCAGGGATGTATGACCTCTATGTTATTTTTATGATTCTCATATTCAATGTATCATAAATGCCTACACAGGAACTATAGTATAAAAATGAAGAATAATCTCACTTCACCTCATTCAGGGATGAATCATATTTGATTTTATGCAGCCAAAAAGTGTCCTAACAAATAGTATAAACAGGAAACAAAGAAAAGAAAAAAAACAAGCAAACTGGCACCTGTACTGTACCAGTGTCACTTGACTTTCAGTATATCAGGTCCTGAACAGTAACTGAACACCTGACTTGAAAGGTTTCTTCTCTGTCAGTGTCATGCTGTCCACCATTGTTAGGAATTTAGATTTTAAGAAAAGGTGTCCTATGCAATGCAATATCATGCTATGTACACACAGCACAATGCTGTATGGGACCATAGACCAGTATATTTAACAAGCCTCAATTTGCAGAAAACCTAGTGTAAATCACACACATTAGAAATTATAAATATAAATAAATAATAATCATAATGCAAATGATTAACTTAATGTTTCTTAATACTGTAGTTGAAGGGGGTGTGGGTCACCGGAAAGAATGGCCCAGTTTCGAACTGGCCGGGAATTCGATTGCATATGCCTCGAAGAGGAACTTTTGGTGCTCCGAAAGGTAAGGCAAAAAACTATCCCAACCCTTCCCTTAATTCTAACCCTAACCCTCTCCTTCCATTACCCTAACCCTCCCTTCCCCGCAGCCTGACCCTAACCCTCCCTTCCCTGCAGCCTAACCTTAATCCACCATTCCCAGCAGCCTGACCCTAACCCTCCCTCTTCTGCAGCCTGACCCTAACCCTCCCTTTCCCTGCAGCCTGAACCTAATCTTCCCTCCCCTCCCCTGCAGCCCGATCGGCATACTCACTCATTCTGACAAAAACATTCTAAACTGTAGGGGTATTCGAAATAGGGACATCCGGAAAGGAAGTTTCAGATATCCCTATTTTGGAAATCCCTCATTCTATGCTAGGACTACAACCGAGTTGAAGGTCACTGCTGAGTGGTAGTCATTATTACTGGGTTTTAAACTTCATAAAAAAAAAAATCAAAGCTAGTAATGCCACATTTGCCCAATGCTCCAACTCCAGACAATACTGTTTACACAATCCATTAGCAGACCAAGATCGTGGATACAACATCCAATCCATATTATGCATATGTCCAATTTTACTGCAGACCTTCAACCTGGATCTGCTGAATGGTTTGTTTTACTGTATACACTATTCCACACTAAGCCAGCCCACCTTCAAAGGTAGAGCAGCACAACATCAAAATTAGAGCTAAAAAGAGCTAACCAAAGCAGTCACGGCAGTGTACACACAAAATTGGTCAGTGATTGATGGTCAGAACTCCTGGTTTTTAAACTGGTTTAAAATTAATTTTAATCCGAATAGCTAACCAGGATTTATCCATTGTCTGATTAACTAGACAGTTCTAGGTCTGGACATTGATTATGTTTTATACCATTTTGTTGCTGGCAGTTAGTTCAGTGGGATTTAAAAACAAGTCACTAGTAGTTAACACATGTTAAAGAAAACAAATTCTGTATATCTTATTTGCTAAGCTTCCCCACTGAAAAAGTAACTTTAATATGATATGCAAATAATTTTTTTAACCAATTAAATCCCCCCACGTAATGAAGCTAGGGTTGTTTAATATGGTAGATGAAATTATAAAAGAACACATTTAGAATAGTTTTGAAAGGAATTTGATAAATAATATATTATTTTACAGAAATCTTAAAATATAATAAGCAATAATACATACAGTATTGCAAAGTTATACCTATATTAGAACCATTAATTGATACCCTTTTAAAAGTTGACCTACTGACTTTCACGACGACAAATGTCTCTAAAATTAGGTGATATGCAACTTTACAAAATCATGATTTAAACTCGTGTTGCAACATTGGGCCTGATCCAGACCTACGCCGATGCGCTGTGCTTACTAAAGCACAGTGCATCGGCATCCACTCTCCCCGACACTCCCCCTGTGCGGGCGTATTTCCCATTGCTTACGCTGGCTGAAGGCTACCCTAACTTCAGCCGGCGTAAGCAATGGGAAATACGCTCGCACACGAGCGTGCTACGGCTAAGCCCTCCCTCCCTCATTATATTACCTCCCCCCGCCCACCGGCACTAACCTTAACGTAGGGACGCTAAGGGGAAGCCCCCTCCAGTGTCCCTATGCTGTTCCTACGGAATCGTTGATCAGGTGTTGCCGTAGCTACGCCGGACAACATCTTCCCGGCGCATGCGCAGATTGGCTTTTCAGCCGATCTTACGCTTACGCTCGCCGTCCTAGCGACGGCGGCCGTAGGTCTGGATCAAGCCCATTATCACATTATTTAACAAATGCAGCAATAAAACAAACAAAAATAAAAATGAGAAGTTTTAGAACATCTAAAAACTTAACAGTATCTGTCCCAGGAGATATTACATTTGTCAGCTTGAGTCAGAATCTAGCATAGTCCAATGTCAGTTAAAAACTGCTCTAAAATGATGAACATTGAATGCTAATGAATACATTTCATAATCAGTAGTAAAATGGCAAATAAAACACGTCTAACACTTAATTACTGCCTGCTTAATATCTCATTTTTTCCCAATGACCTATTGATACATAATTAAAATAGACTAAAATCTAATAAAAAAAACAATTTTTGTTCTTTATGTAAAGGAATTCTCAACATATCTTTGGTCTCTTGTTAGTATCAAAAGTACACAGGTTGTGGATTTTGTTTTCTTCAATTATGGTGTCAAAATAGAGCAATAAATTACAAAAAAAAATGACTTTTACTATTTCAGTATTACACAGATCGGTGGAGACAAGGACTAAGTAGCGCAATCCTATTGTAGACAAAGGCAATTACAAATTAGATTTGTTTTAAAAGCAAAAATCTAATAAGAAAGTGGATACACATGCAAGATAATATCTAGTAGCAGGAACCTGTCCCTAAGGGAATCTATTAGCTACACATCACCCTTCGGGGCACAACATGTCCTTTCCTATCTTGTGTAGTGGTGATGATCTTCACAATTATATGTTACATAGGAATGTAGACTAGAAATACTGGACCCTCCGGTGCACTTTGTTATGGATCCAGGCAGAGATCAAAGACAACCCCACCTGGGGTATTAGGGAGATGATGAGCGCACACTACAAGCTGTTAATAAGAACATTGGGCTGGATCCAGACTTAAGTAAGTGCTTGAAATTAGTTACACCTGGGCTAAACCATGTTGATTTCAGGGGGAGTCAAGTTAATTGTATTCTTTGCATGAAGGGATATATCTTTGAATTGCTTACTGCACACAGATACTGACCAGCTTTACTATCACACTGTTATTTAGACTTGGGATAGGAAACATCACCTCTTAACTCTAATACTGTTTGCAACAGATGAAATATGACTCCCCTGCAATCAACATGGTTTAACCAAGGAGTAACTAATTTCAAGCACTTACTTAAGTCTGGATCCAGCCCTCTGTAACAGATAAGAGAATACCGTCCTACATATAATCTAACTATATATTCACAGAATTAAGTTCATAAATACAACCATCAATATTATGCTTTAATAGTTTGTTCAAAATATAAGCAATTTTTCAGGGGAGAAAAATTCTCTATGGAATTTTTTGCTTCCAGCATCTAAAGAGACGGAAGAAAATGAATTTTTCTCTTTGATGTCTTAGTGTTGGTTTCGGCATTCTGCGGTCTCTCTCACTGATATGCTGATTTCCTCTGCTTCGGTTCCAGTTTATGGAGGTCTCCATGATGTGCCACGTGTATAGCAAAAATAGAGAGGATACAGCATGTATCTAGCACAATAAAATTAATTGATAAAGATGCACATCAATAAATGTAAAACAACTCACATTTCAAATTTTACATCCCATATGAAATCATTTCAAATTTTAAATCCCATATGAAATGTCTCAATACACTTAATGAGTTCAATCACACCACCAATGGCTGAAAACCTATCCCGGGTTCTGGATATCTTTCTCAGGCAGCCTCTGACATATACGTCAGAGATAGGGCTCTATTTATAGAGTTCATTTTGGAGTGATAGGAGCAGTTTTCAACAGAAAACTGCCCCTATCGCTTCAAAATGACATTTCTCATATATTTAAAAAACCCTGCATCGCCAGTGGAAACTATAGTTTCCATGACCATCACAGGCAAGTTCATGTGAATGGGCTCCGTGTGTAACGCACATTTATGCAGGGGTGAAGGAGTGGTGAAGCGGAGTTTTTCACTCCGCTCACCATGAAAATCTAACGCCAGCTCAGGCTGGCGTTAGGAGCTGTTCACAGGGAGATCCCTGCGATGGACAGCTTAAGCCCGGCCCCCTCTGTCCCTGATTGGACCAGAGAGGGGTGAGTGACAGGAATCAAACTGATTCCTGACGCATGCGCCGTACACGCACGGCACATGCGCACTGTTTACCTGCCATACGGAGCGGTGGCATAAGGAATCAAGCTGATTCCTTAATGCCTTTTTTTTTATTCTTAGCGATCCCCCTGAACCACCAATGTTTCCCCCCTTTTTATCCACTGAAGCACCAATGACAAGAGGAGATTCAGAACCTATATAAAATGATTATATATACGGTATATATATATATAATCATTTTATATATATTTTATATAGGTCTGAATCTCCTCTTGTCATTGGTGCTTCAGTGGATAAAAAGGGGGGAAACATTGGTGGTTCAGGGGGATCGCTAAGAATAAAAAAAAAGGCATTAAGGAATCAGCTTGATTCCTTGTGCCACCACTCCGTACTGCAGGTAAACATTGCGCATGCGCCGTGCGTGTACGGCACATGCGTGACTATTTTACTGCATCGGCGGCGCTTCACATACGAGTGAAGCGCTGGTGATGCAGGGGAAACAAACACCGGACATCGTGAGTCTTCACGATGAAGGTAAGTTTTTATAAATCCTGCCTTCACAGATTGGCAGCCCAATTCTAATAGGGTCAAAAGTATTGTCCTCCCTGTACTGAGTATCCTCTTTCAATGTCTCAGAAACTAAGGGAGAGTATGTGTAATAAACACAAATAAACAGTATAAAATAGCAACGATGATGTGTGGCACTCCTCTTCAGTTGGTAAAGTGCATCCGTGCCATGACTAGGAAGCTTAGTCCGTACAATATTGCAATAAGTGCCCGGCACTGGATGTCTGCTATGAAGTAAACTCACGGAGTCATATGTATTAATAAGTCCGACGTTTCAGGACCTCTTTATTGCGGTCCTTTCTTCAGGGAAGGTGATTTACAGAGTGAGGTGCATGGTGCAGTATATATAACCACAAATGAACAGCTCTTTCCGCCCGCTCGTGTCCGCCCCCCAGCTGGGCGTCCCTAGCAACACGAGGCGTTCAACCGGCACTATAGCGGCACGGCGGGGGAAACAGTTTTGGATCGTATAAAATAGCATAATGCCAAGCTGTATCCCAAAAGTACTGAGATAATGATTAACATAGAGGAAATCTAAAACTGACAGTCCATGTAATTAATATGTACTTGCTTCAAATGTAGCATGTGTCACTTCAAAATATAAGCAAAAAGGGGCATATTGCATCTGGATAAAATTATGTATCTAAACAAAATATTTTCATTTTAAAAATTCATTAAAAAATACTTAAAAAGACGAAAAGTAAAATCATGATTTTCATGATTTCAGGGAAATGTATAAGTTAAAGGTAATGTATAATTTATCCAAAGTGGCAGATGAAGTCACTATAAAAAGCATTTGAGCTCAAAATCTATGTTCTGGATACAAGGTATTTAATATGTATATCCATCTCATCTCTGCTTTGGATAGCGTGGTGTTTATATCTGCCTTCCTCCAACTACTTAACACTTTTTCAATCCCAGTCATATTAGTAATTAACGCCATACTGCAGATATGTGCTGATTTGAAGTGAGCGGACACAAAGTGATTCTCATATCCTTTTTTTACATTTCTGCAATGCTCTGCCCACCTTACATTTAATATCCTGCTGGTCTTTCCTACATATTGTTTTTTACATGTATTATTTCACATTTTCTGTAATGCAGGTAATAAATTGATCATGTTGAAAGTTTCCTTGGTGGCTCTTGACTCAAAGGTTGTGATTTTACTTTTTTGTTTAGTGTAGGTACTGCAAACAAGACAAGTTCTAAATCGTTAAAATCCCTTGTTTTTAATAGTCACTAGTAGAGGAGCCTGTTTAATAAAAGCACTCTGATACCACGTTCAGATTACCAGCCCTGCAAATCCACGCTGGGCTGCTCATTCACACTGACAGTGGTGACCCGGGATTTCTCCGGTCACCGCTGTGCAGTGGAGCCGCGGGACCCGACTTTCTACGCAAACCCCTTCTTTTTAGTTGGGTCTAAGACCCGGCTAGAGAGAGCCAGGGTTCGCGTTCAGATTGCCAGAAAAAGCCGGCGATTTCATGAAAACCCCGGCTTTTAGCTGGTAATCTGATTAGTGATATTATTTCCCCTCAACCTGTTTTTGAAATTACTTTCCTAAATAGATACCTTTTGTTTGCTCTTTAGGACTTGTTGCCTTTTCAACATTGATACTTCTTCAGTGTTACGGCACCACCGGATTTACCTAGACTGAGAACCGAGGTGGCCGTCTGGAGGACGAGATGTAAGTGTACGGGTACCCCGGGTTTACCTGGACAGAACCAAGGTGACCAGGACGAGAGAAAGAGGAAGCCAAGTAACTTACCGGTTTGTAGAGCCTGAAGTCAGACCGAGTATTCGCTAGAGCCCCAGAGGGTGGAGATAGGCTGGAGCAGGTAGGAATCCGTCAGGTTACGCCCCTTAGAGATACCTGTAAGTGGGAAACGGGGCAGCAGGGAATGGATTAGATAAAGCGGGTAGGAAACAATAGTAGTACCAGAAGGAACTGGACTGGACAAACTACAATAAACACAAAACAGAGATGGCAGACTGGAAAGGGATCACGGGACAAACCAGACAGACGGACCAACAGGGGGTTACTCACACGCACACACTCAAACCACTACCCAAAGGGCACAAACACAGGCTCACAGGAGAAGGCAGGGAAATAGAACAAAAGGGAAACTACAACAAGGTGGGAGAGAAGGGATAGACACAAAGGGATATACTGGCAAGGATCAAGGCAGGATAATAGAGGGCACTCAGGAATCAAAAACCACACAAAGAGCAATACAAGGCAGGCACAGATACTGGAGAAAACAGAGTCTATAACCGGTAGCTAACTGATGATGAGCCTGGGCTAATAAAGAGACTGCTAACCCCTGATAGGCTAGCAGTTAGCTGACCAACGAATGGGGAACGTCCACTGCTAGAATGGTGACGAGGTGCAGAGCGCGCGACCGCCCAAACCTCCGACGCTGCTTCCACGTGCTTTTGTTTACATGCCATGATTGGCATGTCGGCAGCAGCGTGGACCGGAGGGAGAAGACGCGGAAGTGACGGCTGCGGCAGAGGACAGGGAGAGGTAAGTAAACAGCGTGTGACATTCAGTAGCTTTGTCCAAATCCCCCTCTCTATATCCTTTTTCTAGGAAGCGGCCTTTCATTTTTCTGGCTTGTTCTAAAGACTACTTTCTCTGTACAGTTCCTCCTTTTTTATTTCATCTGACTTTTTCGGGATGTTCTTGAGCCCTTGTTTATGGTGGCAGCTATTTACGTTGATAAAAGAGTTACTATCTATGGGTTTCACATAGTTTCTAGTTTTGAAATTCAGATCTTCCATATAGATCATCAGATCTAAGAAATCCATAGACATTTCATCCTTGTTGAAGGTGAGATTGATGTTTTTGTTGTTGTTTAAATAGGAGCAGAATTTCTCTAGCTCCTCCTGAGGGCCAGACCAGGGCTCGATGTGAGTGGGTATACGGGGGTATGCCATACCATCACTTCTCCCACTAAATTAATAAAAAAAACTATAAATCTCCATTCACTTCTATTATTTCTTTATTTTTATACCATCACTTCTACATTTCCACTTCAACCACTGGGCCAGACCAAATAAAGAATACAAGATGTATCTTATCTATAATAATAGGTTAGATGTCCATCCATGCCCTCTCCACACTTTCTCCTCCTTTCAAACTGCCATGAATAAGTTTGCCCATTGCATTACCTGTTACCTGTAATTAATAAGAATTTTCGAAGAAAAAATAGTTGTTGGATAAAATAAATTCACTATTTTCCAGAATTCCTTTTTTTTTTTTATCATTATCCTCCAAGAACCTTCCTACTACCATTAAACCATCCATGTGTTTGATGTTGGTGTAAATGACTGATAGTTCAATGACTGAGTCAATAACATATACAATGTGTCGATCTGGGGTGGGTGGCTTTGGTTCCAATGCAGTGGTTCCCAAACTATTTCAGTTTGAGGCACCCTTAGGATCTCCATAGTTTTTTCAAGGCACCCCTAAGACAAAAATAGGATAGAATAAAATAGAAAAGAGAAACGTTCCACGGCACCCCGGTGAGAGCGTTACGGCACCCCAGGGAGCCGCGGCGCACAGTTTGGGAACCACTGTTATAATGTATTTTAGGGAGTAAATATAAAACTGGGATTGAAGGTGTATTTACCTCTAAGAATAAAAACTTCCTTTCATAGTTCCCTGTTCAAAATGTTTTTTTAAAATTAGGTCCATATAGTTTCCCAATATTTTTTTTTTCAAAAGTCTCAAAGAAACAACCCTTACTGTATTGGGTTGGGAAGAAGGTAGATTTAATTTTCAATGTTGTATTATCTTTATATCATGGCTCCTACCCCTTGTCTTTATTTAAATTATTAAAATCATGTTTCTGAGCTTTCTAATATTTTTTTTAAATCAACAAATAAATAAAAAAAAATTATTTCCTCAGAAAATGTGCTTATTTTTAAAACAAACTGTTGAAGCATGATATTGATGGTTGTATTTATAAACTTAATTCTGTGAATATATAGTCCTTATAACACTGTTTATCTAGATGTTACATTGGGTCCAGACGCATGAGCCTGACGCTTTGTCAACACGTGTAGAACAATACAGCACTGAAATGTAAAAGTCATTTGTAAATTAAAACAAAAGAAAGAACGCAGGATTGGGCAGAAAATTACACATCAAATATAATGTTATAATAAAATGACACAATGTACAAAGACTCCAGACAACATACATAATTACAATGTATTATGAATATTATCAATCTTAAAATCAATGACATCAATAAAATAAATGAGAAATCTCCTGCCTTAAGAGTACTGAGCTCGTAGTACTTATAGAAACAGTGTATAAAAAGTCTTATATAGAATTGTTACAAGTAAAGGGCTGGATTCAGACTTAAGTGCTTGAAATTAGTTACTCCTGGGCTAAACCATGTTGATAGCAGGGGGAGTCATATTTCATCTGTTGCAAAGAGTATTAGAGTTGAGAGGTGATGTTTCCCAAGTCTAAATAACAGTGTAACAGTAACCCTGGTCAGTATCTGTGTGCAGTAAGCAATTCAAAGATATATCCCTGCATGCAAAGAATACAATTAACTTGACTCCCCCTGAAATCAACATGGTTTACCCTAGGAGTAACTAATTTCAAGCATTTACTTAAGTCTGGATCCAGCCCAAAATGAATATAAACAAGTCTACAACATTGACTCTTAAAAACCACTCTATTACTTCAATAACACACTCAATAGTGAGAGGATGTGTCTCAGAAGAGGTAATGGCAAGATGAAGTATCCAGTAGTACTTGAATGTAACACCGGCTTTGGCAGCAAGTGTCCAACAGTCGATAAATGAAGTGCATGAAAAGCCTAAATAATATAAACTGTTTAACAGGAATATTAATGAGGTTGGAAATTCACAGGTAGCGTTGATCTACTTCAAATCCCTGGAATTAGTGTTGGTAGGGTAGAGAAAAAACCAACACCAGATGGCAACTTCGGGTCTGTATTAAGTGGCAATAAACCTGTGGAGACTCAATAGTTGGTGGAGACCGGGGCAATCAGCAGATTGGTAGATATAGCGGTGCAGATAATAAAGGGGAATAATAATAAGATAATAAGTATATGGTCAAGTATACTGCTGCTGGATGGTAAAATAGCTCCTTTAGGTTAATGCGAATACCATATAATCGACACTCCTGGCTTGCTAACAAAAGATTACTCTGCACAATAGTTGATGTTATATTCCAAACGGAGGATAACTCAATCCACAAATTAGGTGGGTATGTCAGATATAGATGTGAAGAGCTGAGTAAGACAGTCAAAGTTATGGATTCCCACATTCCCACAGCAAACACTACTGACACATTTCTCCATACAGGTTTTTCAAAGATAGATCAGTTTTTACCAAAGTTCTCATAAATTTTGTTCAAAGGAAGCAAATGTATTAAATAACCAAGCATGTTTATATATATATTTTTTTTAAATTCAATAATTCTTTATTAGCATTTTTAGTTAGTTTACACAAACACATACACATAACATTACAAATCAATACAAAATTAAGGCAGAACAAATAAACAAAAAAGAAACCATAGACATTGCTAAGCCCGAGGGCCTATGAGGGCAGAGCGTTTAAAGATAGACAATATATTCTTATCCCTCCTATGGCTTAAGCCATGTCTAGCTAAACTAACCTTAACTCACTATGGTGTGTATTCAAGAATGGACAGCACAATATAGGTACATACATGTCTCCTACAGGTCAATCATTTTACGTAGCGTCGCTCTTGTACATCCAAGCAGCAGTATTATATACCCAGAGATTTGCAACAAAATGCGCCATTACTCCCCAGCTGGTCGGAACACGCGGAAACAGCAGAGTAGAACACACACATCAATCCATGCCTCAATCATACCCTACCCTTAAACAATCAGCAAAAATAAGGCTAGTCAGAGCATCTAGATTCATACCACCTAGACCAGAGTTTGTGATATTTATGAATTACCCCACCCCAAGTGTAGAGAAAGCGCTCATGACTAACGGTTTCATTAACTAGCCTCACCCATTGTTGGATTGTGGGTGCCTCCTGCGCCAACCAGGTTCTAGCAATTAAGACCTTAGCCAGGGCTGTGAGGTTCATGACATATTTATAAGTAACAATATTAAAGAGTTCCTCCAGTCGCATCCCAGGTTCTAGCAGACCTTGGCCAGGGCTGTGAGGTTCATGACATATTTATAAGTAATAATATTACAGAGTTCCTCCAGTCGTATCCCAAACAAGGCCAACAAAGGGGAAAGGGGAGGAAGCGAAGCAATGGTAGCAGCTATGCATTCCCAGATTTTGCTCCAAAAATCAGACAAACGCGGGCAGGTCCAAATCATGTGCCAGAAGGTGGCATCACCCCATCCACACTTTGGGCATTCAGTTTCCGATCTCAACCCCATTTTACATAGGCCCACTGGGGTATGATAAACCAAACCCTATGTATAATAATGTATCTGCTGGTAACGCAAACAGGCAGTAGCATCTGTGGTACAGCCCACCATGTGTGACCACTCCTCATCCGAGAGCGGACCAACATCCAGCTCCCATTTAATTTACACTGCCAGGAGAGCTGTCGGAGCAGATTCCAGAACAAGTGTTTTATAAAATCTAGAGATTGCCTTTCGTCGTGCACCATCCGTTAACAAAGTTTTAACTGGCGAGTTAGCACATACTGGGAGAGAACCCGAGTACTGGGACAACAAAGCATGCCATGCCTGAGGGTAAGCAAAGAAAGCAGTACGAGGAAAGCCAAAGTCTTGCCGGAGCTGTTCAAACTGCAGAATTTTCCCTTGATGAACAACCTGACCCACAGCTTGCAAAGGTGTTCTAGACCATGGACTATGGACACCACACCCTTTACATTCCGGAATCGTCTTATTACACCAGAGAGGAGTATCTGGATCCATATCCCCTCCACCCAACAGCTGATGGACATGCCTCCACACCTCAATAGCCTGTTTAACAATAGGTAACACAGTAGAAGGGACACCTCCCACCAATAAGGCCTGAACCGGGGAATAATAGGGCCATGTAGACCTTACCATTAGCTGGACCAAAGACGGGGTTACATTCGGGGGAAGCCAGTCCATCAAGTGCAGGAGCTGTGTGGCCATATAATAGAGCTGAAGGTTGGGTAAGGCTAGACCCCCCATAGGTTTACTACGCATTAATGTCTGCAGCTTAATTTTGGGTTTACGGGCTGCCCATATAAATGAGGATAAGAGACTATTGATAGAGGAAAAAATTTTCCGGGGTATATAAATAGGGGAATGGTGCAAGACATAAAGATATTTCGGTTGGATCACCATTTTAACCAAGTTAATCCTGCCCGTGACAGAAAGCGGGAGCTTCTGCCAGACGTGTGATTTACGCTTGAAAAAATTTGTAACAGGGGTCAAATTAGAGGATATATAATCAGAAGCCGAGGGTGTTATGACAATGCCCAGGTATTTAAAACGATTAGTCCACTGCAGTGGGCACCCTGGAAGGGTTACTTGGGTAGCGGCCGCATCTAGGGGAAACAGACTAGATTTATCCCAATTAATCTTGAGGCCAGAATATTTACCGAAGGTAGTTATTGTTGAGAGAAGGCTGTCCACTGAGTCCGCAACATCCGCAAGAAAGAGCAGGATATCATCCGCATATAAAGCGATGGTATCCAAATGATCACCAGCTGGCAGGCCCAAAATCTGAGGATGAGATCTAATTAAGCAAGCCAGGGGCTCAATTGCAATGGCGAATAAAGCCGGGGACAGCGGACAGCCCTGTCTCGTGCCTCTTCCCAGGGAGAAGGGTGCCGTAGTATGCCCATTAACACTAACCCGTGCCCCAGGAGCAGAGTATAAGGATATCGTCCGCATATAAAGCGATGGTATCCAGATGATCACCAGCCGGCAGGCCCAGAATCTGAGGATGAGATCTAATTAAGCAGGCCAGGGGCTCAATGGCAATGGCAAACAAAGCCGGAGACAGTGGACAGCCCTGCCTCGTGCCCCTTCCCAAGGAAAAGGGTGCCGTAGTATGTCCATTAACACTAACCCGTGCCCCAGGGGAGGAATATAGCAATTGTACCCAGGAAATAAATTTAGAACCAAAACCAAACCTTTGCAACACCCTCCACAAGTAGACCCACTCCACCGAGTCGAACGCTTTGGCAGCGTCCAGCGACGCCACCGCAGCTCCCGGGGCCGCCCCCTTGGATAGCTGAATATGGCTGAAAAGACGTCGCAGGTTGGTAGCCGTGGACTTTCCGGGCATAAAGCCCGTCTGGTCCGGATGAATAATTTGAGTGATAACTAAATTTAACCTCACCGCTAGTATCTTAGCCAGTATCTTCACGTCCGTAGATAACAGGGAGATGGGGCGATACGACTCCGGGTGGAGTGGGTCTTTACCCGGTTTAGGGATGTTAACTATAAGGGCTTCTGACATGGAGGCAGGGAGGGAGCCAGATTCAAGAAAAAGGTTAAACTGCTTGAGTAAAATGGGGGCAAAGAATTCACTAAATTGTTTGTACACCTCTATAGGAATCCCATCAATACCAGGGGCTTTACGCAGGGGGAAGGATTTAATTGCGGCAATCACCTCGAGTTCAGTAATGGGCTCTTCAAGCATAGCAACTGAGTCGCGTGGCAGGGTGGGCAGCACCAGCGGGTCCAAGTAGTCAGACAACTGTGCAGGTGTATACGAGACCTTAGTGGCATATAGTGCAATATAATACTGCCGGAAAACCTCTGCAATATCTGAGCCCAATTTACATATAGTACCAGCCCTGTCCATTATTGCCGGTATAACGCTTGATTCAGAGAGGTCTCTGGCCAGGCAGGCCATATAACTACCACCTGCATCAGCCTGAGAATACAAAGAATGTCTGGCAAACAGCAGGTGCCTTTTTGACTTATCATATAAGAGATCCAGCCACTGTGTTTGAGCTGATCGCCAGGCCTGCCTGTCCTCAACCGACCCCGAAGCAAGATATCTAGCCTCCAGCTCCCCACACTGCCGCTCCAGCTCCTGATCTTTACGACGGTGAAACGCCTTGAAAAATGCCACAGCCTTAATGAAGGAGCCCCTCAGAACTGCCTTAAAGGCCTCCCACACCAACACCGCCGAGGCAGAACCTTCATTAGTACGGAAATATTCTTCCCAGATTGCAATCAAATCTAACCCCGCCCCCATACGTGTGAGCCAAAAAGGATTCAGTCTCCAGAACCTTATGCCCCTAGTGGTATCCAGAGTTATCTTAAGATGGAGTGGAGAGTGGTCAGACACCCCTCTTGTCGAATATCGCACCTCTAACACATGGGGGGTGACAGTAGAAGACACCAACGCTAGATCAATGCGAGACATAGCATTATGAGTGGCAGAATGACATGAGAAGTATTTTTGTTGTGGGTGGTAAAAACGCCAAACATCTATCAAACCCATCTCACCTACAAGCTTAGAGAAAGCAGTGGGGGCAGGGGCTACCAGATTAGCGTGCTCATTCCATTTGTCCAAGTGGTTGTCCATTATATTGTTAAAATCACCGAGACATATTACTCTTGCCTCAGGCACAGAGGACATAAAAACTGCCGCCTTCCGCAGCACCTCATAATTAAACGGGGGAGGTATATAAACACCCAGTAGGACATACGGGACAGAGGAGATCCTAGCATGTAAAAAAACAAAGCGACCATGCATATCTATTTGAACCTGTTCAACACTAAAGTGAAGGTGCTTGCGAAACCAGCAAAGAAACTCCTCTAGAATGACTGGTATAAGTGGCATGATAGACCCACCCAACCCAGGGACGTTTCAGAGCCATAACCTTCCCCCCCACCAAATGTGTTTCAAGCAAGCATATAATGTCGGCCCGAGTTTGCCGAAGCTGAGCGAGGACCAGCGAGCGCTTGATTTTATCATTAAGTCCCCACGTGTTCCAAACCAGCAGGGTCAAATCTTCTTTCTTAGCATCTTGTAACATAACAGCGCATGTAAAAAAAAAAACCTCACGGATAGAGCATGAACAATAGCAAATATTATAGCTACTGCCCACAGTACATATTTGCAATAAAAACATTCAACCGCTACTAGCATAGCAAAAGCAGACCATTGAGTGAATACATGAACACACACCATTGTAAACCGTAACCCCCTCCACCCACTCCCACCCTGTATACCCACCATAACCAATGGGATACCTATGACCCTTAACAGTAACTCTCCCCACCCTTAACCCAAACACTACAGCTTAATACTTTAAGCAATTAAAACTAACTAAGGGGGCTAATACCACTAACCGTAAGGCTATTACTAGAAGGTGAGCTCCCTCCAATGGTAGATCAACTCACCCCTGCACCCCAGTCCCGTAATAAAACAGAATGCAGGGTAGCCCCAGAGCCGTACATATAACATCTTAGGATATTAGGGTACCTAGAGTCCCCGAATAAAACTCAAAGGAGGGCAGACAGATATGTAGCAATTATACAGTACTTATCCAGTCCATCAGGCACGGCGGCTCGTGCGCCTCTCCAGCCAGGCCTCAGCCTCACGTGGTGTATTAAAGAACACCGTGGAGTCATCAGCCACAACACGGAGCTGTGAGGGGTAAAGCATGGCATAGGGGAACTGTAATTCCCGGAGACGTCGCTTGACAGCAGCAAATTGGGCCCGGGATTTCTGTATGTCCAGGGCAAGATCCGGAAAGACTGAGACCGGCTGGTTGTCAATCTGAAGTTGCCCTCTGGTACGGATAAGACGAAGCAGCGCATCTCTGTCCTTGAAGTGGAGAAATTTAGCGATGAAGGTCCGCGGAGGCGCTCCAGGGACCGGCGTCTGAGCCGGGATTCGATGGGCACGCTCCACCGCAAACTGTGGCATAAAGGACTCTCTGCCAAACACCTCCGTCAGCCAATTTTCAAGGAAGACAGTTGGATCGTTACCCTCCTTCCTCTCCGGCAGGCCGACAAACCGAAGATTATTACGGCGTAGGCGCCCCTCCATATCTGTTAGCTTTTGCTTACACTGATTAACTTCGGATGCTAAACTGGCAAGCTGTCCCAGCACAGGGGCCACAATATCATCCAAGGCGGAAATGCGGCGCTCAGTGTCAGAGACCCTCTCTCTGATTTGTTGTAAATCATGTCGGAGGAGCGAGATATCGACCTGCACCTCGCCAATTTTACTCATCAGGGTCTTCTCTGAGGCTGAAATAGCTGACAAAAGAACCTGCTGCAGGGAAACCGTATCCAAACTCTCTGCACCCTCCGGGAGTCGCGGACTCGGCGGCTCTGAAGAGGCAGTTGGGCTAGGTGGAGGGGCACTGTTAGACTGACGGGCAAATCTCTCCAGCTTGGCCGCCGCTGCGGCAGATTTATCCGATCTGCCCATTGTAGACACAGTTGGGTAACTATCAGGCACAATAATGTAAAGATATAGGCTCCAATATCAGAAGGTAACTGTGCAATATAGGGCAGAGATAGACAACACCAAGATTTCCGTATGCAGAGCAGGATTTACTCCAATTTAGGCACACCTATGATTTCCAGGGACAGTAGTAGGGTGGCAGTTTGCAAGTCACAGTGCAGGATAGGCACAGTATAGGGA
>WWET01002353.1:187332-198666 GCA_011038615.1 Limnodynastes dumerilii
TTAACCACCAAGGTTGAAAACGTACTCAAATCTGTTGAGTTTTAACGGCTTAAATCTGGGGTGAAATGAAAACGTAAAGTGGACCTGGAAACAATTATGCAAGTGCCCTCAAATAGTTGAGTTCAAACATAGGTACTGGAATACCTAGTACATTCTCTGTAAGGTCTTTGGCTAAACTGCCTATGGGCTAAATCAGAGTGGAGACACCATCATATGATGAATTAAGCATTTGGATCAAAAGGTAATCTCCTTATTTGACACCATGAACTATTAAGATTTCGGCTACCAACTTAGGAAATACTTGGCCAAAGTACACCACAACATAAAATTTACCTTTATCAGTATTAGTCTAGACGTTGATTGGAGTAACCTCTGGTTTATGTAACTGAATATGGGGGTGGGGAGGGGGGCTCACGCCAATAGTGAATTGAGTTTGCTATGTGCCTGATATTCACATAGCATGACTGTGAGCTAACCACAGCGCTATTTTGGATTTTCACCTAATCTAGGTTTACTACGTCACTGCCCCCAGCTACACCCAAAACAGGCTATTTTAATTGCCATGGGGAAGCAGGAAATGGTCAGAAGAATATTAATCCAAATAAGCCAAAAGGAGATGCACCATATGATGCAAATGGAAGTCTACAAGGAGATGCACCATATGATGCAAATGGAAGTCTACAAGGAGATGCACCACAGGATGCAAGGGGAAGTCTACAAGGAAATACACCAAAGGGAAGTCTACAAGGAAATGTACCACAGGATGCAAAGGGAAGTCTATAAGGAAATGCACCACAGGATGCAAAGGGAAGTCTACAAGGAAATGCACCACAGAATGTAAAGTGCATGGTGTCAGGAAGTGTAGGGCGAAAGCAGATGGGAAATATTTTCTTTTCTTTTACTCTCCCCTTTGGCTCCCTTGTTTCCTTGGCACTAATGTGCAGCAGCCTGGGTCTGGGTTGCTGCAGGATCTCTTCTTTACTGCCACCAATGGTTCAGTGTTCTTTAGAATAGGGTAGGAAACTTTTCATAGATTGTCACACCACTCTTTACAGAATATTTCAGCTGAATACGTTGTACAAGTAAATATTTATGTGGTTTGGGATACCCATTATAGTATCTATAGATTTTTGGTTAAAGCTATTTACTTACAGGTACAAAGTAAATGCTAATATTGTTGAAAACAGAATAACTTTTTGTCTCTTACTCATATATTCTCTTGTTTCTTGTTTATTTATTTTTAGTTCAAATATTTCAAATAGACAGCATATAGATTTAAGGGACCGTATTCACAGATAAGAGTGAGTTAGGTGCGGACAAATCAGCTCCTAACTCACCCGTCCTGTCCCTCAACCCACCTCTGTTTTTTAGGAACCTTATGGCATTTAAGAGTGCAATAGGGCTTCCTTAAGTAACCATTCATATTTTTCTTCTTAAGATGGAAAATACGCACTAGGAATGGCTTCCCACACCCTCCCCGACTACATCCTTCCCTACCATAGAGCAAAAGGATACTGTAAATAGACGAAGAGGAAACTTCTAGCCATTTTTTTGTAAGAAAAAAGGTGCAGGAATTCACCCCTCATCAGCTATTATTCCAGCCCCCTATACGTTTTCAGCCCTTATTGCAGCCCCCTCATAAGTTTAAGTCCTTATTACAGCCCCCTTATAATTTTTTATAATTGTGCCCCTTGTAATGTCCAGCCTCCATGATTGCCCCTTTTAATTCCAGCTTCCATTGTCTGCCTCTTATAATGTCCAGTCTCCATTGTCTGCCTCTATTAAAGTCCAGTCTCCATTGTCTGCCCTTTGTAGTGTCCAGCCTCCATGTCTTCCCCTTTTAATGTCCAGCCTCCATTGTCTGCCCCTTGTAATATCCAGCCTCCATTGTCTGCCCCTTGTAATGTCCAGCCTCCATGTGTGCCCCTTCTAATGTCCAGCCTCTATGTATACCCCTTGTAATGTCCAGCCTACATGTTTGCCCCTTTTAATGTCCAGCCTCTATTGTCTGCCCCTCTTAATGTCCAGCACCATGTCCTCTCTTACTTACCTTTAATGTTCCTTCCTCCACGGTGCTCCCTGTCTCTGGCGTTCACTCTCTCCATCTGGCCTGCGGCCTGCGGTCACGTGGTGCAGTACTAGTAATACAGGGCTCCTACGGAAGCCCTGTAGAACCAAATCTGTTTCTAGAATGGCAGTGACCGCATAGGTTCGGTCAGTGCCATTCACAGTAACAGGTTTGGTCCTACAGGGCTCCCATAGGAGCCCTGTATTACCCGTACTGTGCTGTTAAAAGCCCAGCCGCATATACAGCGGCACAGGCTTTTAACAAAAAAAATTACTTTGATCCGAGAGTGTGATCTCTCGGGACAAGTTGTGAGTCTGGCAGGACAGTGGGACAGTCCGCCAAAAGTTGGACTGTCCCGCTGTAATGAAAAAGGTGCCGGAACAACAAAAAAAGCACTGCTTCTACGTAAATACTCACCGAGGCTACCTTGGAATGCCTCCTTCTACTTAAGTGCTACATAGATTGCGTAAATGAAAGCACTTAAGAAGCTGCAGCTGTAGAACAAAGCCTAACAACTTGGAGTTTTATCCATACTGAAATACAAAAAGCAAGCATGCTGCATCCCCCTATAAATAATAGGTCTTTAAAGAGAAATCCAGATATGAAAATGGCTCTTGATATGTTAGATGGCAGTCAGTTGCTGCTTTAGGTTGCGTACTACTCTGAATAGCGACTGTTGCATGAGCTTCTATTTGGGCATGCAAAAATAGTGAAATATAAATAAGTCCTACATGTACGCATGATACTTATATTACTAGTAAGTTCCATTCTTTCATATATTTATTTAATTTCTCTTAAGTTATGAAAAGTCCAAAAGTTTGATTGATAGGTTTTAATAGCTAAAGAATATATAGACCATTTACAATATCAAATCGTGTTAATGGGATAAAATGTTTATTGGAGTGATAAGGGCTTTTTAAAATCTATCTATTCGCTGTTATCATAACCAATT
Organism: Limnodynastes dumerilii; assembly: GCA_011038615.1. NCBI lineage: Eukaryota > Metazoa > Chordata > Amphibia > Anura > Limnodynastidae > Limnodynastes > Limnodynastes dumerilii. The sequence goes on from WWET01002353.1 coordinate 190,353, forward strand.
AGGTTGCTATGTTTCTGAGACTCATTTATTAAGCAGTATGGCAGTAATTTTACTGCTGAACTACTAGAATGCTGTGCCCTTGTTTGACTGGTGTGGCCTCCCTGAAATCATTCTTCTAATACTGTATATTATGATTCCAACCTTCATCTGGATTTATAAAATGTATATTTAATATGAAGCCAAAAACACTGACACATTACACAGGCACTCTACTAATGTAGGTAGTGTATTCCTCTAGCAATAAAATACTTTGTTAGAGGTATGTCGGTCTTCTCTTATACGCTAATGCAGTAAAAGGGATTTTCTTTGTTTGGCACCACTAGAAGCAGAAAACAAAAGATAATTAATATGCTTTCAAATAGTTTGTATGAAACCTAAAACAATATAGATGAGCTTGTTAGAGCTTTCACTGTATTGTGTATTACTACTGAAATAGTTTCCTGATCAACCTCACCGTGAACCATTCTTATATATGTTCTGCATGAAGCACTAAAATGTCATTGTTTATGGTTTTAAATTATCCTGGTAGGAGGAAAATACAGTAGCATGACAAACAATTCAAAACACAGCCCTGCATATTATGTTAGTAGACTTATCTGTAAATGACTTTGCTCAAACCAGCTACAAGCAATGAATAATAGATCAGTATCACATGGTGACATCTTAGCATAGGGTGAAACTAGAAATTAGAGCATGTCTGAATGCACTAGTTCATATGTAAAAGCATCTCATGGTGCACGCAAGCAAGTGTAATAAGTTATTTTACTCCTCCATCATCCTCCATCATCTGGAGAAATCTGAGAGGCTGAAACCCCACTGCCTTCCAAACAGACCAGCTTAACAGTGTTTTAATTACTGCCAATACATACATGTACAAATTGAGCAAGTAGATGAATAATAGAATGTGGGAAAAATACTGTAAGTGTACACCTTGCCCTACTTAGTGTATTTGGGCAATTCAGCTGATTTTTGTGGGACCTATTAGGTACAATGGCTGCAATGTTGCCATCGTGGCTTATACATTTTACCCATTGGATGGAATCGAATATTATACACAGAAATTATGTTGAACAATTTTGATACAATTAACGAGGAATAAAGAGTTTTATTTTGGGGCATATAGAACTTATTATGGGGGGAACATAGAAACAGAATTAAGGAGGAATAAATAGGTTTATTACTGGGGCATTTTGTTTTTATGTCCCATAATAAAGGACACAGTTAAGGCATAAAAGTGTTTATTATACAAAGCATATAGATCCCTTGGGAATCAATTAAGCAAAATTAAGGAGGAGGCTTTAATATGATCTATATGGCTCAAATCACTCTATTATTTGTTCCTATGCTCAAATTATTCCTCAAAACAGGGTTCTATATCATATAGAGCCCTAACATGGGGGAAAAATAAATGTCTAATATGAGGAAAAATTTGGAAAAAGTTGATATAGAGTAGTTATAAACACCCCCACCGGACCTGTTTTCTTATCGATTGGGTTACTGTGCAATTGAAGAATATATTTTTTTTACTATGACCATATAGAGCGCTGTGATAAAGATTTGTATTCCTTTTTAATACTCAAATAGACATAGAATTAGAGATAAGCAGTTAGGATTTAGTGAAATCCAACACATTCACACTTTGGGGTTCCGAGTTGAACCGAGCCATGCCTCGGCTCCTTCCACCAAATTTGGATCTGTAATAGAGGCAAAACATCATTTGCACAAAATTTCGGATTTTTCGAGCCTTCTATTTCCTGCTTCCCGTCTCTGACAGTAAGTATCACATGACTTTGATCAGCCATTCATGGAAGGCTGAACATACAGGCAGGCTTGTGGAGACTTTTTTTCGTTAAACAACTACAACTTTATTGAGCTGAGTGGAAAAACTGAACAGAATGCCTAGTATAAGTGATATCAGGGGTGCAACTATAGTGGATGCTAGGTGTGCAGTTTGCTATGGGGCAACCATTCCCCCTGCACTCACCTTTAATCCAATCCACCCTATTAGCAGCTCCCCTGCAACCCCCTGAAGAAACAGTCCTCACATGCCATTGCTGGTGCTTCACACAAGGTAAGAAAGATCACAGCTCGACTGTCATTAACCCAGTGGGCAACCCATGGAGGGATACTGGTACCCCAGAAACACCCCCAAAATTATTATTTAATAAAAAAGAAAGAAAAAAAATATTAACTTGAAAAGAAGGCATGGCTCGCGGGTACCGTGAAAAGGGGCATGACTTCATTGGCTTGTTGGCTAGACAGACATAGAAGAGGATTCCAACCACAGGGCATAACAAGGGAGCAAGTTTCCCCAAGCATTTTACATGAAGTGGCAGTGTAAGGGGTCCATGTATCCATCAGTGTCATACACAGACAGAGGTTCCCATAGTCATGCACATAGGTAACTATAGTCCCTCCGCACACTGGACCAACAATGTTGATGAAGTTGTACTCATAATTTATCTAAGCAGACACTATTCGGCCACTCATACAAGAGTTAAGAGCCATTAACCCTTAGGGCCAGAAATACTAATCTGTGGGCTTGGAAAAGTGGAAGTGTTCACACTTTTTCCTTTCCATTTATACAATTATTTAAAAAAAACATTTTACAAACTATAGAATGTATATATATTTACTGTGGAAGAGACCATAGATATTGTCCATTCATATGTTAAATAAAAATAGCAAAACATGAGAATACATTTGACAAATGTCACAAAGTTGAGAGTGGGATACTAGACATATATAGTAGTATGTACCAAGCAACCTCAATTTTGTGACCTGTGAGGTGGTCCAATTTGACTAGGAATGACTGGGAATTAATGTTATTCATATTAATAATAGGAGGAATTTAGGAGGAAAAATGCAAAAAAAAAACTTTGTTTTAGCAATTTTTAACAATTTAAAATAAAATACAGATCCAAAACCAAAACATTTCATTATTTTTTGCCAAAATCAAAACACGATAAATATTTAGGGCTGTATTCACAGTTAAGAGAGAGTTAGTGCAGACAGATCCACACCTAATTCACTCGTTCAGCCCCTAACCCCCGCCCCCTGTTTTTAGGTACCTTATGGCACTTAAGAGTTAAGGGTTTCCCTTTTAAGAAGGAATCTATACATGGAGAATGCCTCTCCCAGTCTCTCCCCTGGCTAATCTAAATCACTCACTCCCTCCCACTTCTAACTAAACACTACTGGCGGCATAAGCACGTCTCTTTCTTCCTAAACTACTCCGTGCTGTCTTTAAAGACCACACTGAGGCAATCTACGTACCTAACTGGTTACAAAGTTACAAAGAAAAGCCTTAACTTCTTAGGTGTGAAGCAGGGCCTCAGAACCATAACCAAAACCAAAACACAGGGTGGGGGGGGGTGATTGTCGGCGCTCATCTCTACTTATAATTGGGTTCTGTATCCTATAGAGCCCTGTTATGGGGGTAATTTGAACACTGTTTATTTCCCATAGGTCTCTACCTGTCCCATAATAAAGCTCTTTACCACTTTCCCTTTAATTGAGAACTAAGCAGCTGTGTCTAAAAGCTTATAATGCATAGGACCCCATGTCCTGGGGATTTACATTCTGTATTTCAAATCACTAAAATCATTACTGAGTATCACACAATCTTCATAATCAGTGTAAGTTGTAGAATCAGTTGTAGCATAGACTTTAGTGACTTTTATTGACTTTATCAACAAATACCATCTGTACATGCCATTTCACAAAATTCCTGCCCTCCCTGACCTTCTCCGTGCTACTGTAAGTGATATTATCATGAAGTGGAAAGGTTCAAGAGTGATAACAACTCGGATGAAAAGTGTGAGGGCACAGTAGCTCATAGGACAGGACCATCAACTATCATCTGATGAATGCAACACTAACAGCCATTTTCCAAACTGCCACTGGAGTTAAAAATACCTCTTTCGTGGTCATTTTTCACTTGTTCAGGGCATTCAGTCTTGAATAACTAAACTTGTTTAAGTGTAAGATTAGTCAGAAGTTAATCTTAGATGCTACGGAGAAAAATGCATATAGTATTTGTTCGGTTACACTCTCCGGTACGAAAGAGTAATTGCCGAAAATGGGACTTCCGAAAGTTCATTTTCGAAAAGTCCCATTTTCGCATACTTACTACTTTCGACTTTTTTTTAGTGAGTATGCCGTTCGGCATTCTTTACCCATTCACTTTCACAATTACCGTTGCCCTTCCGCCATCTGCGATATTCCTCCGCCGCTGCTTGCCGGACCAGGAACAGGTGAGTAACCTATCTGTGCGGGTTAGGGTCAGGCTGCTGGGGAAGGAGGGTTAGGGTTAGGCTGCAGGGGAGAGAGGGTTAGGGTCAGGCTGTGGTAGATGGAGGGTTAGGGTCAGGCTGCAGGGGAGGGAGGGTTAGGATCAGGCTGCAGGGGAGGGAGGGTTAGGGTCAGGCTGCCAGGAAAGGAGAGTTAGGGTTAGGGTAGTGAGAGGGAAGGGTTAGGGTTAGAATTAGGGAAGGGACTATTTTTACATTTAGCTGAATGAAGCTTTCGGAGCTCCATGGATTGATTGCTATGCCTCATCGAGGCCAGTTCGGACCGGAGCCCCACACCCGTATTTGTTAGTGCATTTTTTCTATGAATGCAGCAAATCTGATATTTTCCATATTAGAATGTAAAGCAAAGAAAGGGAATAGTTTGATAACCTGCATTTAATGTCTAAGGACCAGATTCACACTTACGATTTTGCTACTTTTCCCATGTCCCATGCGTGTTTTTAGGTACGGTTGAACAGCGCATGCGTAGTAAGTTTATTTACACAAGCTCCATAGGATTTAGCCACGGAAGTCCATTACGCACGGATCTTTTAAATCGGACTTAGTGACATACGTACGGAGGGGCGTGGTTGTCTTCCATATGTGTGAAGTTTAGTGAATGTGGATGGGGGAAAGGTATTTAAATGGACTAATATGGGTGCGGTTTGTCATGTACGCACGTACGGAAGGAAAATACGCATGTAACTACACACATAAGACCTGATTCAAACTTAAGAATCTTCTTAAATTAAGAACTTAAAGTTACTCCTGGGCAAAACCATTTTGTTTTCGGGGGGAGTCAAGTTAATTGTATTCTTTGCATGCAGGGATATATCTTTGAATTGCTTACTGCACACAGATACTGACCAGCTTTACTTTCACACTGTTATTTAGACTTGGGCTGGGAAATATCACCTCTCAACACTAGTACTGTTTGCAACAAATGAAATATGACTCCCCTGCAATCAACATGGTTTAGCCCAGGAGGGACTTTAAGTTCTTATTTTAAGAAGATTCTTAAGTGTGAATCAGGTCCATAGAGTTTAAGTTGCCCTATGGTAGTGTAAGTGACTGAAAACCCGTCTGTGTGAGGGGAATGTCATAAGTGTTGCCTTGACACATACGTGCATATATTTGTGTATATATACCGTCTGTGAATAAACATTAATTTCAAAGGCATAAGATTGCATTAAACAATTGTCCTTTTTAAAATAGTTATTTATGGTTGCATAAGTTCACACCATCGCACCATCAGATCAAAAAATATTAAACTAACTGCCCCTTCTACTTTACATGTATAGATTTCATATTACATTGGCTGCTCCCAAAAACCCTAAAATTACAATAAGAACCCAAACAAGGTATTTCTGCTTTCTGTATAGTCTCCACTCATCCCATGGGTTAGGGAAGATTTGAAGTCTTGCCTTTCTCGCTCCTTGGGCCAGATTTACTAATCTGAGGGTTTGGAAAAGTGGAGATGTTGGCCATAGCAACCAATCAGATTCTAGCTCTCACATTCTTATTACATACTAGAGAATGTCAGCTATAATCTGGTTGTAGCAATGCAAAAAATATATAAAAAATATATATGATAGGTCGAGAGCTCAGTATGTGGTGGGTGCAGTACAATATAAACCATAATAGGTGAATATGGAGCTCAAACCAGGGTGAGACCAGTATTCAGTATGGTTTAGATTGATGATTATGGTAAGTCTCAAGTGGAATATAAAGCAAGGGTTGATCAATCGGTGGGGTAGAATCTGTGGTAATTAAGTTGTACTGTAAACCGAATTGCTGAGTTCCTAGAGGAGTGGTGCTCAATGTCCCTTTGTAACAGGATAGAGAAAGGAAGAAAAAGAAGGGCAAAAAAACACACCTAGCATAATACCATTGGTAAAAATGCAATTGCAGTAATGTGTCTCAAACCTTGTAAATATACATGTAAAGGTATTTTTATGTCTTAGGGGCTTCCCTCCATACGTAGGTGTTCTGGAGTGGCTCTCCTGTCGCGTTGTCCGCTGTATTAGATGAGATGGTGACTGCTTTCTCTGGTCTGACCTAGTTTTCCTCTCTCCTCTGATACTGCTGTGGTGGTAGACAGCGTGATTTCCAAGATAGACCGTGCAGCGTTATCTGTGTTACCGCCGTCTCTGCCAGAATCCCCCGCTCCGCCTCTGTGATGTCAGGGGAAACCTGGTGCAACCCAGACGCGCATGGGGACTCCCTGCCGGGTATGACGTGATGGTTAGCAATTGGGTCCTGGGAATAAGTGGATCACAGACCACTCACTCACTAGCTACATTAAATAATATTTATTGGTGCAATAAATAGAGCTTCCATGATTTAAAAAAACGATTTAGTTGGTATTAAAAGTATGAAAGTATTATCCACTATGTAGTTGAAAACCCTTCCTGATGTTCCTCATATGTTCCAATATGCGTATCTTGAGTGGTCTAATGGTCCTTCCTATATATTGATAACCGCATTCCAGGAGATATATCATGTTTTTGGTATGACAGGTGATGTTATCATTGATGGTGTATGTCTGTTTGGTATTGTTGGATGTAAAATCGCGAGTGGTTTTTGTACAATGCATGCACCGCAATGGAAGAAGCCCTTCCCTCCACTAACCATGTTTTGCTGGTTGTGGGTTTGATAAGGTTTGAGACCAGTTTTTGTTTAAGGTTGGGAGCTTTTTTGAAAATGATATCTGGTTCATCCCCTAGTGGTTCTCCTAATATGTCATCTTTTTCAATATGCCCTAGTGTTGTTTGATGATCTTCCTGATGGTTTGTTGTTGTCATTATATCGTGTTATGAAAGATATCTTTTCATTCCTCTGTCCTCATGGACAGGGCAAATCTATTGCAATACTGGGAAAAGGAGGAAGAGTCACTTTCTCCTTTTCCCAGTATTGCAATAGATTTGCCCTGTCCATGTTCTGTGCTTTGATCCTTGCTAACTCTATTGTGTATCTCTTGTACCCTTTTCCAGAAATTGTTGCTCAAAATCCTTACTTTGTGACTGGTAATCCTCTAATTTCGTGCAGTTGCACCTAATTCTGACGAATTGGCCTAGTGGGATGTTAGCCAGGCAATTCGGGTGGTGGTTGCTTGTGACCAAAATGTAACTATTTACATCAACAGTTGTATGGAACGGTGTGGTCTGGATCGTCATGTCCTTGATATGGATACTTAGATCTAGAAAATCCACTCTCTCTTGGCTATAGGATGTTGTGATTTTGAGGTTGTATGGGTTGTTGTCCATATCTGATATGACTTGTTTCAGGGTGGATTCTGTACCTTTCCAAACAAAGAGGACATCATCTATGTATCTGCACCTGAGCACTAAGTTTGCGCCTGCTACAGGGTGAGACCAGAAGGATTTGTCCTCCCATTTACTTATAAAGAGGTTTGCGTAACTAGGGGCGATCTGAGTCCCCATTGCAGTGCCCTGCTGCTGCACATAGTAGTTGTCTCCGTAAGTGGATACTTTCATGGATGAAATTGGCCTGAGTCGGATGTACTGTGTAGTCCTGTTTCAGGATATAGTGTACACTGTCAATCCCTTGCGAGTGATCAATAACTGTTTAGAGTGATGTTATGTTGCTAGAGGCTATCCACATTCCTTCTGTCCATACTAGCTTTTCTAGTTCTTGTAGTATTTGTGTACTGTCTCTTGTGTATGATGGTTGTTGTGAGACGTATGTTTGGAGAAACTGGTCAATGTGGGTCGTATTCAGAGATCCGGTTTTAACTAAAGTTCCGTGCATATTTTTAGGATCAGATCGATTTTGCATCAACTGCGCATGCGTAGTAATAGTGATACGACATCTACGTTGAAGTTAAGGAAATGGCTAAGGGACGGACTTGTGAATCTGGCGGAGAATAATGCGACCCTAAGTGCTGCGGAAATATACGGACCTAAGGATTTGCATATAAATGGGCGGGGGGATGCATTGAGATGAGGGAAAGTGGGCGCGCTTACAGAGTTAGGGCTGGTAATATACGCAACTAATACACA
>WWET01002353.1:206920-223979 GCA_011038615.1 Limnodynastes dumerilii
TGGCCAACTGTTGTGAAGGGGTTTTTCTTCACCAGGGCAAAAATTCTTCTGTCATCCACCACAGTTGTTTTGCGTGGTCTTCCGGGTCTTTTGGTGTTGCTGAGCTCTCCGGTGCGTTTTTCTTTTTAAGAATGTTCCGAACAGTTGATTTGGCCACTCCTAATGTTTTTGCTATCTCTCTGATGTGTTTATTTTGATTTTTCAGCCAAATGATGGTTTGCTTCACTGATAGTGACAGCTCTCATACCTAGAATCAACTCCAGACCTTTTACCTGCTTAATTGATGATAAAATAATGAGGAAATAGCCCACACCTGTCCATGAAATAGCTTTTGAGTCGATTGTCCCATTACTTTTGGTCTCTTAAAAAGTGGGAGGCACATATAGAAACTGTTGTAATTCCTGCACCGTTCATCTGATTTGATGTAAATACTCTCAAATTAAAGCTGAAAGTCTGAAGTTAAAGCACATCTTGTTTGTTTCATTTCAAACTCATTGTGGTGTGTATAGAGCTCAAAATATGAGAATTGTGTCGATGTCCCAATATTTATGCACCTGACTGTAAGTCTGGAGCTCTGGTGTGTAGCAAAAAACAACAAAGGTTACAAGGGACCCTCAAGACACTGCTTAATGTGCACGCACCTACACCTAATGTATAGGTTACACTCTGTTAAGTAGAATAGTCAAAAGATAAAGATAGTCAAATTTTAAATAAAATAAAAAATTATAATTTTTATTAATTCCATATAAAATTATTTTTGTGTTAAACGGTAAACAAGTATATTGGCCACTTAGGATAAAAAAGTGGAGTAAATAAGTTCACAGTTCACATCTCCTATTCATAAGAAAGATAATGCAAATGCAGAGGCAACAATGATACAAAATATCTATCCGAAGGACCTGCCCTGATACACACTAGCGTCCTCACGGGCGCACTTCACCTTGTTAGGTCAGTATCTCTTCCTCCCTGCTCTTGTTGTGAAAACAGAGGTAACGACTACTGTTGCCGGGTGTTTAGCGTGTGGGCGGCAGGATTCTACAAAGCATTGTGGGCCTGCCGTTACTCCGACATCCTCCTAAGCGCGTTTCGCGTTTGCTTCGATGGGGAGAATGAATGGGTGGTGTAGATCCTTGGTATTTACAGAGTTCAGTGCCAATCATGCTTCAGTAACATTGATTAGATACAAGATCACAAGAAAAACATTCTCTATCTAAGTTTAAAATGTCACACTTGTACTTAGACACAGTGGACCTGATTCACACTTAAGAATCTTTTTAAAATAAGAACTTAAAGTCACACCTGAGCTAAACCATGTTGATTGAAGGGGAGTCATATTTCATTTGTTGCAAACAGTACTAGTGTTGATAGGTGATATTTCCCAGCCCAATTCTAAATAACAGTGTGATAGTAAAGCTGGTCTGTATCTGTGTGCAGTAAACAATTAAAATATATATCTCTACATGCAAAGAATACAATTAAATTAATCCCCCCTGCAATCAACATGGTTTTTCCCAGAAGTGACTTTAAGTTCTTATTTTAAGAAGATTCTTAAGTGTGAATCAGGTCCAGTGTAACACGAAAGGGAGTGTGATATGAGTATGCTGCTTGTTGACATAAGGAAACTTCTTAATATCGTAATCAAGCTGCCAAAGATCTCACTTGTCTGGTGCACCTAAAGTAGAATGTACCGGCATGTAGAGGGTTATATTAAAGGTAAACACTCCAAACAAAATGGGGGGGTGGGGGTGGGGTAAAAGAGGGACAAATGGCATAAACCTTTCAAAAAACAAGAGGCTCTTATAGATATGTAAGAAATATGACCCATCAACAGCTAAAACTGCCACAAAAGAATTGAAAGGACCTTTATATAAAGGGGATTGAATAATAAAGAAGAAATATCTGAGTAATATCTGCATAAGGATATATAGAAAAAGTCTTTGAAAAAACAATATAAATGCCATATGTACCCCTTAGGAGATCTAACAACTAATATGCCTCTAATATGATATAGGAAATGGAAAGCATTGATTAGGATAAAGCAGGATTATTAAGGAGTATGATTTAGAAGTACAACAGAAAAAAGTCCCTCTATTGTGCCAACCAGGTATGATAGTCAAAAATAAAACCAAGACAGTTTAAACACACCTAAAAAATATATATATATAATTAATATTAAATTAATAGAATTATATACAAAAAGACAATAAATAAATATATGTTAAAGCATTAGATCAATTAAACCACATAGGAGAGAATAAAGAGCTGCTGCACTCAGGGTGGCTATTCCATAAGAGAGTAAAAAGAGTTAAAGTGCTGCGCTAGAATTCAGAACCACATGTGGTTAGTTAATAAACAAATAATGAAATAAGCACCAATAATATTAAAGGTTTTAATAAAAACTAAAAACTATAAATAGAACGGTTAATATAGCATAGAGGCATACATGCGGATATAATGTCCTTAAGAGATATAGTCGTAGCGCTACATACAATCTTCTTGCAATGAATAAAGTGACCGGTCACTATAGTGGATGTTGGTAGTTGCAAAAAATCAGTATTCAATGAGGTGCGACTACAAGATGCAAAAAATATGTATAAGTAAAAAACTTTTTTCTCACCCGCTGGTGCTGCGCGTCTGCAGTAACCAGCTAGGGTCCAAATAGTAAGTCCAATAAAAATCCTCAGTGAGCGAATTCACAAATAGGGGAGACCAAGGTGGATGTCAGCACATGGAAATAAATGTCCAGGGGGATAGGGTGCGACTCCAGCGATATTGAACACAGGATTCCTGTTGTGGAATGAGAGGGGCAAGTAATAATCACACAGGGGGACAGGTGAATAGTCCTCCAAAAGTCTAGATAAAGAACCTGGATAGGCAGTGATCCAATTCCTAGGTAGGATAATTGTCCCAAATGGATAGGAGGGTGTATCCCGCTTGCTGGCTGATAGTCTGTCAGGGAGACAGACAGAGTGGGTCCCAATTTGTATTAAAGGTATAGAGCAAAGATGCTCTCGATGCACAACAATTAGATCAGACAGGGCTCCCATAGTGGCCGGTGTCAGTCACTTGTAAGGCACTGGGCTTGTGTAGAGAATATGAGCAGTAGTAGTTGTCTCGATGTGCCTCACTCAGCCGGAGGGATCATTTGCGGTAGTTAGAATTCCCTACTAGGCTAGATAGTAATTTGGAGTTGCTCGATTAAGTTGAATCTAATGGAGTGCAGTGGTAGTCTTCAAAATGCACTGTTGGTCTCAGTGTGTCAGAAGTATAATATCGTCAGTAGAAAAGCACATAGGGTAAACCTGACGCGTTCACCCCAATCCTTTTCAACCACTATCCACTCCAAACAAGAGAGGAAGAATCCCAGATCTAGGGGAACTAGTGTACAAAAAGAAAATCCAAAGCCCAATAATACCCAAAGGGATTTTTAATATCTTCTCTAGGCCCCTTTCGGAGACAGAGATCTGTCTCTTAAATAAGGGATTAAAATTTTCACCCGTAAACCTTTTTGAGCTCTTTATAGAGCTTAATAGATTTATTCGCTCTACTTATAGATAAAAATATTTTTCTACTCACCCTTCCCCTTCCCAACCTCTTTCTCCCCCCCTCCTTAATTTCTCTAGAATCCACAGATTTGGAAGCTCTAAATATTTTAGAGTCATTATGTACAGAGGACAATCTTTTAAATCTCCCCCCTTTCTTCTGCCCTTCTGACCACTGTAGATAGATCTTGATTTAAAAATAAATCTGAGTTCTTCCCTCGATTTCTCAAAAATCCTTGTATTGATTTATTTTATAAATTAACCTCAGAAGAGTTCACTACTACGTGCAAAGAAGTAGGCCCCTTTTCATGCTCGAATCTTAGTAGAGAAGAAATGGAGGCTCTACGTACTCTGACTAGAGATGATTCTATAGTGGTCAAGAAGGCAGATAAAGGGGGAGGTGTTTTGCTTCTGGACAAGGAGTCCTATATTAAAGAAGCACTTCTCCAATTACATGATCCAAATTTCTATTCCATATTGGTTCATGATCCTACCTGTACTTATGCACTACTTTGCAAACAACTATTGGACACAGCCCTGGAGGAGGGAGTCATCTCCCTAGATGAGTGGAAATTTCTTTTTATTCCTTTCCCTACTATCCCTATCTTTTACTATCTACCTAAAATCCACAAATCCCTCACCTCAACCCTGGGTAGACCTATCATTTCTGGTATTAATTCTCTCAAGTCCAATCTTTCATTTTATGTTGACCACTATCTTCAACCCCTGGTGTTGACTCTCTGCTCCCATATACGGGATTGTATGCATCTACTCACACTACTACGTGATGTGAATTGGACGCCCTCATATGCCTTCCTGATGCTTGATGTCCAGGCTCTCTATACCAACATTTCTCACACCCTGGGCATTGAGTGTAGCATGAGGACATTAGCCCAGGATGGGAGCTTGACAAGTCAACACCAGGGCTTTTTGGTTTCTCTGGTTTCCTTTATTCTTTCTCACAATTATTTTCTCTTTCAGGGCACTCAGTGATGTGACCGGCCATGGGAACCAGGTTCGTGCCAAGCTATGCCAACCTCTTTGTAGGCCAGTTGGAACAAGAACTCATCTGGAATGGCGGCTTTGGTGCGTCCCTGGTTTTCTATGGCTGTTACATCGATGATTTGATTATTATCTGGGATGGGGACCTGTTATTGGCACAATCATTTGTTGATCACCTCAATTCTAATTCTTACAACATGTCTTTCACCTTTTCTTACCACATCTCTACCACTTACCTTCTGGATTTGACTCTCTCCACCGATCGGAGGTGGACACTAACACATACCTTCATTATCAGAGCGCACACTATGTACCTTGGAAGACCAATATCCCCAAGGACCAATATATCTGTCTACTACGCAACTGCTCTTCCAGAGACACTTTTTTCACGCAAGCCCAAACCATTACCCAAAGTTTCCTAGAGAGAGAATACCCCCCTAGTTTATTATCTAAAGCTATTATTAACACTAAATCATATTTAATTAAAAAGATCATAAAGAAAAATTACCCCATTCTTAGACAAGATAAAACTCTTAGATCTGTGCTTCCTGACCAACCTATAGTCATATATAGGAAAAACAAAACTCTTAAGAATAGTTTAGCGCCCATCCATCTCAAAATTTTGAAATCCCATTCACCCGTTCCTTCTTCCCTCCCCTTAAAGGTTTCTTCAAGTGCGGTAGAACCTCATGCATAACCTACCAATATGTACAGAATAGAACCAAGTCAATTTAAAATGGCGAGGAAACTATCCCTCTTAAATACTTAATCAATTGCAATACTGAATATGTTATATATCTTTTACAATGCTCCTGTCATTTGAGATATGTGGGTCGTACCACAAGATCCTTAAAAACTCGAGCATAGGAGGAATATTCTCAAAAAGGTTAAAAATGACAGTATTCCTCGTCATTTTGAACATGTACACAACAGCGATCCCTCCACACTTAGATTGATTGGATTGGAACATATTCCTGTATCTGATCAAGGAGGTGATAGATTTAAAACCTTATGCAAACAAGAACTATTTAGAACTTTATAAACTCAGTACATTAACACCTGTAGGTCTTAATGAGAATTTGGAACTCAATTCGGTTATTTAGATTATGCAAGTTTTTTTTATCAATTTTTCACCACTCACCTTCATCTTATTCAATCTATAACTATGAAAATATAAATGTTATTTTAGTATATAAATTCCCTTCTTTTTACTATTTGTTTATTATTATCCCTCATTGCCATTCATCTTTATTCTTATTTTTATTAATCCACTACACTATCTTTTTTCTTTCCTGATTTATTATATAGCTATTCTAATTACTATTCATCAGGATTTTTCTCCTAACTATGAGAATACATATTCATGATGGATTCGTATCCATATGAATAGCTCTATATCCCTGAGTATTATCATCAGAATTTGGTTCTTGTATTCTAATATAGCTGGATGAATGTGTTTGAAAACACAATAGGTTTATTATATTACACCAATAACCTCTCTAAACACTACTACATCATTCAGGATCCAGATGTATTGTATTTTTCTATATATATACATCTGCCTCCTGGAATTGTTAGATGGCTGTTATTTTTGCCATCATGTTTAGCAATTTGATTTGAATTAAGTTCAGCTCCCTAAATATTGCAGAGTAAATAAATGTTTGGTATTAATTTGATTAATTAATTTGTTTTATTCAATTATAATTATTATTTCTATTTTCTTTATTGATTAATTTTTCAACCACTTTGGTGGTCTCAGTATGTTTTATACAAAAATGTATACATATGTATATTTTTTGTATTATTCCCTCTCCTCCCTCCCTCCTTTTTTTTCGTTTTTGTTTTGTTTGTCTAGTTCTCTCTGCATTCTGTCTACACAGGGATACATGTCCCAACATTGAACATCGTTCCTATACATATATCTGTATGAATGTTTGGCTCAACCCACGTTTGTGGGAGCACAAACATACTGCTTTATTTATTAAAATCGATTTAAGCACCTTTTTTCTTTAATTGTATAATTATTCTACAACTGTCTGACTTTGTACTGTGCACATAAATTAGACACAGGGGTGTGTCTTTTTTTCATTACCTCTGATGAAGTGGCTCATTGCTAGGTAACGCGTCAGGTTTACACTATGTGCTTTTCTACTGATGACCACTTAGACCAACAGTGCAATTTGGAGACTACCACTGCACTCCATTTGATTCAACTTAATCGGGCAACTCCAAACTACTATCTAGCCTAGCGGGGAATTCTAACTACCGCAAATGATCCCTCCGGTTGAGTGAAGCACATCAAGACAACTACTACTGCTCATATTCTCTACACAAGCCCGATGCCTTACAAGTGACAGACACCGGCCACTGTGGGAGCCCTGTCTGGTCTAATTGTTGTGCATTGAGAGCACCTTTGCTCTATACCTTTAATATAAATTGGGACCCACTCTGTCTGTCTCCCCGACAGACTATCAGCCAGCAAGCGGGATACACCCTCCTATCCATCTGGGACAATTATCCTACCTAGGAATTGGATCACTGCCTATCCAGGTTCTTTATCTGGATTTTTGGAGGACTATTCACCTGTCCCCTGCGTGATTATTACTCTCATTCCTGATTCCCTCTCATTCCACAACAGGAAATATTGCTGGAGTCGCAGCCTATCCCCCTGGACATTTATTTCCATGCGCTGACATCCACCTTGGTCTCCCCAATTTGTGAATTCACTCACTGAGGATTTTTATTGGACTTCCTATTTGGACCCTATCTGGTTACTGCATGTAGCGCTACGACTATATCTCTTAAGGACATTATATCCTCATGTATGTCTTTATGCTATAGAAGTATGTAACCGTTCTATTTATAGTTTTTATTAAAACCTTTAATATTATTGGTGCTTAATTCATTATTTGTTTATTAACTAACCACATGTGGTTCTGAATTCTAGCGCAGCACTTTAACTCTTTTTACTGTAGTATGATTTAGAAGGCAGGAGAGATAGAAAATGTAGTATAGATTGCAAAAAGCACATATTTGAGAAGGCGAAAAATCAAGGAAAATGAAGTGACATTCCTTCTTTTTTCTTTTTACATTTTATAAAAATGGTGTATATACCATCTTCTCATTGAGGCCCAGGGGAGATTCAGATCCTAAAAGGTATATCCACCTGAGTTCCTTCTGTAGGAGGATGTGGTTCACGTAACCTTCTCTCTGATTCTTGTTGACTTTTTCTAAGATAAAAGTTTTGAGACCTGAGGGAATAGAATTATGATTTCTATAAAAATGCCTCGCAACAGGTGTTAAGGATTTCATCTTAGCTATATCACCTTTGCTGTTTGTGATGGTGTTGCAGTGCTCTAATAGCCTGACCTTAAACCTTCGTATGGTTTCCCCATGTAATATTTCCCACATGGACATATGAGACAATACACCACGCAGGTAGAGTCCCAATTTGTGAATAGTGAGATCTTATAGTCTCCCAAATTTGTCCTTAATTTCAGTATGCCTGGTTATGTACAGGCAGTCTTTACATTTACCACATGGGTAATGTCCCTGCAGTGGTAAAGGTGGCTTAGTGATGGGGCTGAGGTGGCTGTGGACCAAATTATCTCTCAAATTTTTGGCTCTACGCCAGTACATGCCTTTGTACCCTCCCAATGCTTGATGAAAATCTGAATCACTCATAAGGATATGGGAGTGTCTTCTTAGTATGGATGAAATATCTGATGCTTGTCTAGAGTAATTCCCAGTAAACCTGACACTATGTGGTTGGGTTTCTTTAGGTTTTGGGAAAATTAGGTCTTTTCTAGGTTTAGTGAGGGCAAAATGGCTTTTTTAAGGGCTTTTGAGTGATATCCCCTAATGAGAAGTCTTTCTTTCAGCTCACATGCTCTATGTTTGAATGTTTCTTCTGATGAACAGTTCCTTCTTAGTCAGAAGTATTCACCACTTGGGATGCTGCGGATTGTAGCAGGTGGGTGTGCACTGGAACTATGCTGGAGGCTATTGGTAGCCGTGGGTTTAAATCCGTACTCAGACGTCCTTGTGCATTCACCTGTATGGAGATGTCTAAAAAGTCAATCTTAGATTGGCTTTTGTTAACAGTCAACTTTAAGTTCAATTGATTAGTATTAAGTTGATCAATGAAGGCCAGAAGGGGATCAATATCTCCTTCCCACAGAATGAGAATGTCATCAATATATCTTAGCCACATGAGGATGTGACAAGTCACATCCTCATGGTCTTCAATAAAAACATGCTCATACTCCCACCAACCTAAGTAAAGGTTGGCGTACATAGGCGCACAGGAACTGCCCATTGCGGTTCCGCAAATTTGGAGAAAATATTTCCCATCATAAACAAAAAAGTTTCTTATCAGCACAAACCTTAAAAGGTCCAAAAGAAAGTTTTTCTGATCCTGATCTGCCCTGGTCCTTAGGAAGAAAGCTGTAACCTCAATCCCTGCCTCGTGACAAATACTCATGTAAAGTGACTCGCATGAGACTAGCCATGTTCCTGGGGAGACAGTGACACCTTGTAACTTAGCTAACAAATATGTTGTGTCCCTAACATATGATGCAAGAGTTGGTACAAAGTCCCGTAAATGGTGATCAATGTACTTGCTCACGTTCTCCATGAGCGAACCTATTCCAGACAAAATAGGTCGGCCAGGTGGGTTTTTAAGGTCTTTATGGGACTTTGGAAGCAAGTAGAATGTTTCAATTTTGGGACAGGTAACGGTTAAGAATTTAAGGTCCTTCTGTGACAGGATAAGGTCTCTTTTTCCCTTTTCCAAAAGGTTATTATATAACCTTAGAAAGTCATCTGCAGGGTTTAACAGGAGTCTCTTGTAACAATTGGTGTCGTCAAGTTGTCAGGTGGCCTCAGTGATGTATTGTACTCAGGGCCATAAGACGACATTGCCCCCCTTATCCGAGGGTTTCACTATTATGTCTGTCCAGGTGGTTATTTCATTTTTAGATTTTTAGAAAGTAAGGGCCAGATCCAGAGCTATGCTAGCCATCTGGCCGTAAATATCTCCCGGAGAGAAGCTGCCAAAAGTCGGCAACTATGAGCTATGCTAGCCATCTGGCCGTAAATACAACCAGCGTAGCTCTGGTGCACTCCCCCTGTCCCTCCCACTGTGTCAGCATAGTTAGACACAGTTACGCCGGCTGAAGGCTACCCTAACTTCAGCCGATGTAACTGTGTCTAACTACGCTCACACAGGAGCGTGACATCCCTCCCCCCGCCCAGCTTCCGTAACTATAGCATAGTTACGGAGCTGCCTGTCCCCCTCATCTGTAAATACGCTATAGTTACGGATGCTAGATCCATGGCTCACAAAGCCATGGATTACACCAGGCAACATCTGCCCGGCGAATGTGCAGAACGGCATTTCTGCCGTTCTTACACTGCCGCCCGCGTAGCTCTGGATCTGCCCCAAAGTTCTTAAAGACATTCAAAAGGGGATTTTTGTCAAAGTCTGGAAAGAATGAGGATCTAGGATCTAGATATGTGAGGATAAGTTAATAATTTCCATATTGTCTGCCACAGTATGTGTATTATCAATTACTTCTTTTTGTTCCCTGTCTTACGTATGTTCCTGCCTTTGTTCATTTTTATTCCTCTGCCCCCCCCTCCCCCTCCTCTGTGAGGGGAGTTGGATCTGCTCAAATTCAATTGTTCGGAGGAATCTTCCTCCAAATGTTCGCTATCAGAGTGAGGATTAGCTGTGGGTTTGTTGATTTTGTTGGATTTAATTTTCCAAGACTACACCCTATTGTTAGCAAAATCTTCCTTATCTCTTAGCAATTTATTCTTTTTTCTAGTCATTAGTTCCATATTAAACTTTCCCAATTCTTCTTGGTGTTTAGTATATAATGCCTGAATATATTCTAAGGCCTCAAAATCTTTCAATTTGCTACTTAGGGTCTCTATTTTATCATTATGTTCTTTGAGTTTTATCTCGTCATGCTTAATTAAGATGCCCAAAAGACCTAGAGAGCAGGTTGTTAATATCTGCTCCCATTCAGTTTGTAATGTAAATAATTAATGTTATTAATTACATTGCTAGTAGCACCCTTCATTTGGTAGGATGCCACGTCTTTCTTATATATTGAGCCAATACGTTTGTATTTAGTGTTGTTTAGCTCTGGTGTGTAGCCTGAGGCTGTAGTTTGTAATTTGCCCCCCCCCCCAATTGGCCAACACAAGTTGCCATAATATACCAGTGATCTGAAGGGTATACAAATTGATTATGATCCAAGATTCACTTTTGAACCTTAATGTTTTTGCTTTAATTGTGTTTAAAGTATCCCATATAATATAGGGGACCTTTATTTCTTTATACTTTTCTCTATAATAGGGCTCTGTATGATATAGGGCCCTATTATAGCCGATAAAATGAACACAATTAAGGGCAAGTAAAATACGTTATTATGGGTCATATTGTCTATATACCCTTTAACTATTCCGCTATAATTTTGATTAAATGTTAAATGATAAACAAGTGCTGGACAGCTTCCGATCACTCGGGAGCTATGCATACAGCTGGAGAGCTGTCCATTATATTTACCCAAGCCTCCAATATACACTGCAGATAAGTCCCTTAAATAATTGACAGGGACAGCCCTCAATTGCCAGTATACTTCCTGCTTGTTAGAGCTTACTATTGTGTTTTTTATTCTTGTTCTTAAGTTTGCTGTTGATTTATAGTCTCTCCCTATCTTTGTACTTATCCTGTATCTCGTTGAGGTTCTTCTAATTTATTCATTACATTGCTATCTGAGTCTTTTCTATGGGAATGTTATACCTATAAATCTGTACCTGTTTTGCTATATTACCTGTTACCTGTTTCCTACCTGTACCCTGTAGTCTTGTCTGTCTATACCAAAATCCTGTATATATCCTTCATACTTTTTTAAAAAATGTCGTGCAATTGTTCCTGGAACCTAGACATATTCTGTTTATTGTGTCTATCAGTTGTCAAGTTATTGTTTGTCCTACACTATACTTCCACTATACTGGAAGCTTCCACCAAAGGCCATGACCTGCTGGATGCATGCAGTGAAGCCTTTACTAATTTATTAGAGACTCCAGCTAACAGCATTTTCCAGTTTGACTTTGTACCTTGGTGTGTGGTCATCCTGGGTGAAGTGTAACTATAATAAAGATCATTATTCCCTCTTAATTGTTATTTCCTGTTCCCCATCATATATATGCTATAGTGCCCTATTATGGGGTGGTTTAAGGGCTATTATAGAGAGATGTTTTAAACATAATTAAAAAATTATGAAATTGATTTTTATTAGAGGTCATTTTAGTGCATTTAATGAAGATTCAATATCTTTATTGTGGGGATATTGACTGTGTTTGTAGAAAAGTGTCTAAAAACTGTTTTACCTCCTAAGCACTAACTGGGTATTGCACATGACATGCAACATTTATATATTTAGATTTAACATTTCTAAGTATATAGGAGAACTCTTTTTTTGTGGAGTTGGACAGTGTTGTAATCCTTCCTTAAATGGGGATAAATCATAGAATCCCCATAATTAAGTTATTTGCCCCTTGCTCCCTCCTACCCTCAATGTACAGCCAATGTACAGTATTAACATACTTAAAAAACTGCAACCAATCCATACCTTAACACAGCAAAACAGTTGCAACAGCCACAGGGCATGCGTCCAGGAGACGGCTGAAGGCTGACACTCCACAACCTAATTAAAATCAATAGATTAGCATTTAACCTTCAGAATGCAATAAAAACAATGCATGGGAATGCTACTTATACATATTTCGTTCTTGCTAGCAATTCGGAGCTGAATTTGTGTTCACTTTCGGGTCTTGTGGAGTCCATCTATTATTTGCATTTGAATTTACAGTATAATGAAAATTCAAAAGACAAGCTAAAGGCTCTAAAAAATTACATACAACTGTCGCAGCACGTTAAGATGATGCAAGCCCCAAATGCCAATAGAAACAAAAAAAGCTCCAAAAAACAGCTGTATACTAGGGGCCAAATGATTCACTTTCCAATTGAATGATGTATTTCCAAAGGATGAAACCTAAAAATTGGTTGTAATCATCATTTGGGCAATACCATCAGCCACGCTCTAAAAAGATGTCAGGAACCTCTGTAATGTCACCCAGTAAGCTGCAAATAATCAATGTCCAGACCACAAGAACCGCTCCATATGCACTGTTATAGGTAGGATGATACAATAATAATGCTGTGTCAGGTAGAGTCTGGAGATGGCACAAGGCAATATTGTAATAATGTAAAAGGCGACTCACATTTGGATGGTTTGGCAATTCAGTAATGGTTGATAGTCACAGCTGGCTCAGGGTGGTTGCTGTTGTAGTGCACATAGCCGTAGCTAGAAGTTTTGAAACCGGGGCAAAAAGGAATAATGGCGCCCCCGGCAACTGAATTCCAAGCCAATTTAACCTTAAATATTAACTTACTTGCATCCCTCTTAAGCTTTGTGCCCTGGGCGGCTGATCCTTACGCACACCACTAGTTACAGCCCTGGTAAACACAAACACCGGGTGTCCCCGGGAGCTGAAACATAGTGAGCAGTGCTATCTAACACCTTCAGAAGCTTAGCAAAGAGGTACAATGAGCTTCAATGAATGATTAGATAGTAAGAAACTATTTTTCTGATGTGTTTAATCCAAGCCCAGACTTCATCAAAGCAGAGTGATCATGGGGGAATTTAACATATTTACTTAATTCATTAGTCAGAGTTGTATGGAAAGCAGAACTTAGAAATGGACAACATTTCATAATCCTACTGCTAAATACACAATAACCAGACCACTCATTGATAAAAACTATGCTAATAAAATTAATAATATTAATAAATATTAATAACATCCTATAACAGGCATGCACCACAAAAAGCACACAATGAGGTATCAATCATTGTGTGTCCCCTTTTTTTTAATTAAGTCTGAATATGCCTAATGACTATCACTTTGCAGCTTCACAACCAGCATTTTTTCATTCATTTGGAAGCTAAACAACTATGATATTTTTGTTAAAAAAATATTTTTTTAAACTACTTGTAAAACACACCAAGTGAACACAAATATAATTTACATAGTGTATACCCTATATCTCAGTTCTAAATAGGCAATCCTTTTAATAAAAAATGAATATGGGAGCAAGGTTGGTGACATTTTCTTTATTGGAAAGAATGTGTTATTTTATATACTTTCTGTTCCTGGTTTGTAATGTATCTCAATTTTGTTGTCTGGCAGTTGTCATAGTGACATCTGAGCTCTGCTTGATTTCTTCCAAACTCTGCCACTTGTGAGCTGTGTCTGGCCAAAAGATGATGAGCAGCTATTACTAACCCATGTTGGGAAATTAACAAGCTGCTTCAGTAAGAAGCTAGCATGTAGCTAAGGGGATGTTAGGAAAGAGAAATAACATTGTCTGAATATAATGTAACAGCTGAAGTGTAAGACTCAGAACAGAAGGGGGTACTCTTTTGTAATTATTATACTTAATGCAATGTAATTTATATTTTACTTTGGTGCACAATACATGATTGTGTGTGAAGAGCTTTTTTAGATACAATTATTTGAGAATTTGTTGCCTGCTATACATAATACATAATACATACATAATGTTTGTGCATCAAGAGATTATTAAGCTTTTGTATCCTTGACTTGTGTTTAAATTGTAATGGGAATTTACTTTGCCTTTAGTGGCGTTCTGCTTGCATTAGCTATAATGTCAGTGAATGAAGATGGTGGCAACAAAGGAGAATTTATAAACAAGACACTACTTTTTCTTAAAGTGTCGACGTTCAGTGATAGGAGGGGTTAGGTTAGGCTCTTAAAAAAGGAAGGTAATGGCATGCATAGTGAGGGACTACATCCGCATTCTGCAATGCTGGAATGCCTTCACAGGCATAACAATAGGGTCAGAAGCAGTGAAAATAACTGCATTTGCTGATGATCTTCTTTTATATATCACTTATCCAGAGGAGTTTCTTCCTCTCCTTTTATTAAAGTTAGATGATTATGCCAAGGTTTCTGGGTTGAGGATCAATTTTGATAATTTAGTCGCCCTTTATTTAGCACAAGGGAGCATCCAACCCTCCTGGAGTCATAGCGTGCCCTTTAAATAGGCAAGGGGTCATATTACCTATCTGGGTGTACAAGTTACTAAAATTGCTCCCTCCCTCTAGGGTGCAAACGTATCTAAACTTATTATAGAATCAGAGGACACCTTAAGTGATAGGGTGGTCTCCAGCTCTATATTTAGGTAGTGCCAGCCTGCTCAAAATTATGTCAGTTCCTTGCACACTCTATGTATTGCAATCCCTTTCTATCATTCTAACACACTCTGATCTCAGAAAACTACATGGTCTTTTCCGCAAATTTATTTGGAAAGGGAGTAGACAACGTATTAGCTTATTGAAGCTCCAACAAACAAAGCCCAGTGGTGGAATCAACTTCCCAGACCTTAGGTGGTATAACCATGCATGTATTCTGCATCATGTGCGAGATTGGTTATCAAATACCTCTATATATACCAATACCACATTGGACAATAATTGGACAATGGATTTGGTCACATTCTTACACCTACACAACCAAGAGATTAGCGATTGATCTTTCCTTATGGGAAAATCCATTACTGTGGTCTACAAGGCGGAGATAGCACACATTGCGACACAGTATGAGCTTGAACTCACACTCTTCCTTACAGTTACGCCTACTCCACACCCCAGATTTTCAGCAGGTGAGGACATCATTTCCTTTTAGTGTTTGGCGGTAGCGGGGCCTTCCCTCAATTGCATCTCTGGTGGATAAGCAAAATATGCATCCCCTAACTTTCTCACAGGCGGTGACAAGTTTTAACTACTAAAGATCTTTCCCCTTTGCATACTATCAGACACAGCATTACATAGCATCTGTACCTCTCTGAAAATGATTGGCATAACTATTTTGATACACAATACTTTTTCAGACCCAGCCCACCCGCAAGGTTATTTCTACTCATTATAGGAATCTTGGGGACCCCTTAAAACATTATAGTATTACAGCAGGACTCCCTACTTGGCTAACTCACTTCCCACACCTAACCACTGATGTTCTTTTGGACACTTTGGTGCAGTCCTGAAAAATGCTTCCCTCTAGCCGATATGTGAAACTCTTCCACAACGTGCTCAAAAAACATACCTTACACAGCAGAAAAGTTTTAATCAGGAACACCTCCGTTGTGTTTATTTAAGGAAAAGCTGTTTTTCCTGTTTCAGATGGACTGGTTGGAAGCATCTTTAGTTAAAGAACTGACAGTAGAAAAATTATTTGACACATGGGAGAGTTATATAGACACATTGGGCTGGATCAAGACTTAAGAAGGAGCTTGTGAGTTGAGAGGTGATGTTTCCTATCCTATGTCTTAATAACAGTGTAATAGTAACGCTGGTCAGTATCTGTGTGCAGTAAGCAATTCAAAGATACAGTATATCCCTGTATGCAAAGAATATAATTAACTTAACTCCCCCTGAAATCAACATGGTTTAGCCCAGGAGTAACTCATTTCAAGCACTTACTTAAGTCTGGATCCAGCCCATTGTGAGTTTTATGTTACTGTGTTTTATAGCCAGGATATGAGATCTCTGATATCAACACACTTCAGAATTTATTGGTCCCCCATGATTGAGATGTTGTACCATAGGAGAGTTCAGCAAGACAGGCAGAGTCAAAGGTTATCTTTTGTTAGGCCTTATGGGACTGCCAGACAGACCCTTCCTCCCTATCCCTCCTGACTTATCTGCAAAAATCATTAGGGGACTTACTCCTCAGAGCAGGCCAGTCTCTTTTTGGAAGGATCAGGTTACGGGCCTCTTAAACTACTGGAGTGGGATATTTGGTTTATGGAGGGGAATTTTGAGAAATGTTTTTGGAGTTGTAGAGAGATTGGTAAAATACAGCCTTGTGCGTTGTGTTGGGTTCCTGCACGATCACTTTCCACCTTGTCATCTCTTGGTGGCGTTGTCCGGTTAATCTAAATCCCTCCCCCCTCTTACTTCTAACTAAACACTCCCCGAGACGGCTTAAGGCCTCCTCTAACTAAACTACTCTGTGCGGTATTTAAAGACTGCCCGGAGGCAATCTGCACACTTAACTGGTACGTAGATTGTGTAAATGACCGACTATGCATACGTAGTAGGTCATTTCGGGAAACTGCACCTAAGAAGCACAAGCTTCTTAAATAAAATTTACCACCCGCTGTGTCTATATTAGACACATTGGGGTAGATCCTGAACAACGTTTGCTTTACGTTTGTTCGCGTACGTAAATTCGCACCGCTACCCTTAACACACCCCCTGCACGGACGTATTTTGTGAAAATACGCTACCCAAACCCTACCTTAACTTTTCCAGACGTAACACAATACGTCCGCTAACGGGCGTACAGACTACGCGAACGTACGCAGCTTAGCACGCCCATACTGTACACTTTAAATACCCCCCTCCGCTCCGCCT
>WWET01002353.1:224577-242408 GCA_011038615.1 Limnodynastes dumerilii
TGCAGGGATATATCTTAGAATTGCTTACTGAAAACAGATACTGACCAGCTTTACTATTACACTGTAATTTAGACTTGGGCTGGGAAATATCACCTCTCAACAATAGTACTGTTTGCAACAGATGAAATATGACCCCCCTGCAATCAACATGGTTTAGCCCAGGAGTGACTTTAAGATTCTTAAGTGTGAATCAGGTCCTTAATTTCAAGCTCCTTCTTAAGTCTGGATCCAGCCCTCTGTGTGGAGTGTAAATGAAAGGTAACAAGCTGCTATGGGGCCTGCAGAAGAGAGTTCCTCCGGGAGCTACCCTGGCTCTGTGACTGAAAAACCTTCTATTGAAGGTTTGAAAGCTTTATTTATATATACAGACCCAGCTGCCTAGAGCTCCGGGTCTGGGGAGGCAGCATGGTGATGCTCATAGACCCTAATGCTTGCGGCAAGTTGCTGCCGCTCAGCTAATCCTCTGTGGTGGCTTTTGTGTTCAGGAGTAAAGGGTCAGCTGATCCCCTGAAACGGTGCTTACTTGTACTACTTAGCCAATCAGCTGTCAGGGACATGATGATGGGTAATCGTCATGTGAGAAACGCATACTCACCCATTCATAAAAAAAATTCTGGAAATCCTCGCATTTCAAACTCGGGACTCGCAACGTCTCAGCTGTTACCAAATTTTTAAAATAGTTTTGACGTATATGATTTTTAATATGCGATAATAAATTGTAATTAGATTTCAATGTGCGCTCTTAGTTTTTTATATTTGCAGTTTTATTGCACAGACAAATCGCCTACATAAGAAGCTAACCTAAGGAAAATAAGAGAATGATGATGGATTGAAAGACGCTGATGAGGAATAATCTCTTTTAGACACTTGTCTCATCTTTCATTACAGATTCTACCATAACCCTTTATGTATCAGTTATGTACATTATAAGGGATACATTTTGTCATTTTAGGCAATATTAAACCTTCCAGCAATGTAAGCACCACTTATGTAGACTTTTGCAGGAAAATTTAATGACATTTCTTTGTTTTTCTGCTCTCTATCCAGTCATATATTCGAAAAAGATAAATTTTTTAAATTGTATTATTCTGCCCACCTGAAGTCTCCATCTCCTCCCACCTCTGAGATTTCATCAAAGTCACCGCTGCAGGGAAAATACTTCTGTAAATCAATTGCAGTCTTTCAAAAATCCAATGTACATTGCATTTTCAAACAGATGAAAAATACTATGTTCCTAATTGCAGGGAATGAATACTTAACAATTTAGATGCTTGGTTGTATAGGGAGAGGAATTAGTAGCAGAAAGAGAGAAGTAGTAATGTCATTTTAAAGGTCATTGGTGCGGCCTCATCTAGAATACTGTGTTCAGTGCTGGAGCCGTATCTCCAGAATTACATAAATACATTAGAGACTGTGCAAAGAGCAACTGAAATGGTGCATGGCCTGTGTCACACAACATAGAAAGAGAGACTAGAGGAAGTAACATGTACAGCTTGGAGCAGAGAAGAGCAACTAAAATGGTGCATGGCCTGTGTCACACAACATACACAACATACAAAACATACAAAGAGAGACTAGAGAAAGTAACATGTATAGCTTGGAGCAGAGAAGAGCAATTAACATGGTGCATGGCCTGTGTCACACAACATACAGAGAAAGACTAGAGAAAGCAGAGAAGAGCAACTAAAATGGTGAATGGCCTACATCATAATACCTAGAAAGACTAAAGGATCTATACATTTAGGAGGAGGGTGGAGGAGAGTCCACGGGCCTGGATTCTAAGTAGTTGTACAGACTCGGCAGCTGCAGAACAGACACACTACAGCCACCCAGGTCAGTGGCGCACCCAGCGGGAAAGTAAAACTGAAAATCTGAAAAAGGGGCGTGGCTTCGTACCTTTCAGAGAATAAGGATTCCCGTCTTGACGTGTCGCTGGATCGACCTCTACGGAATTTGCAGAAGTTGCAAAGCGCAAAATAGACACAAATCGATTCAGAAAAATACACCCCAAAAAAAAACAAAGCCAAAAGCTTTGGCTTAGTATAACTTCCTAAAAGTATTGTGGATTTTATTGCCTATAAATTATTTTATATTGCATTTCTGAAACACGTAATATTTTAGAGGTTTTAATTCATAAATGCATATTTTTATGCTTTATGCATCTGTTTTGTAAACATTTCATTTATAGTAGAAATGAGATTACTGCAAAAACATCACATATCTATATTTATTTATTAGTTGTCACTTTTTTTTTTTACAATAATTTAAAAAACTTCTTTTAAAATCTCAATGAAATCAAAGGCAGCATCGTATATTCACATAATGTCAATGAGCCCTAAAGCAAGTAAGTAAATCACCTACTGCAAATTTGGTAAGAAACTAACAAACATTTGCAACCCTCAAATCCTTGACTGCTTTATTATTTATTTTTTGTGTCATTTTTGGCTAACACACTCAAGATTAATTATCAAATTAAATATTCTATATTTAAATATTAAAATGTAAAATCTCTAACATATATTTAAAACAAATGTTGAAATAATTAAACAGATATATATTAGTCCATATTTAAAACACAAGAGATTTTTTATTTAGATTTATATTATTTGTACCCTGGAGAATATAATTTATAATGCATGAAATTTTTAATTCTAATGAATATTTACCAGTAATAATTGTTTAATGTATTTAATATTCAAAATAAGTCACGTCTTATGATATATAATCGCTTTTACAATTTTTGTAATTTATTGTAAGTATAATTATATTTTTAAAACTGATTTAAAAAGTTATACAGCAACATAAAATGTATAAAACAAATCATGCTAATCTGAATTTAATTGAGGAATTTAATCAGTTCTCAGAAACATTTGGATTTGGAAAATTTTTTTGTTCATAGCCTAAAATATAATCTATGTAATGTTTTTTTAAGCCAGTAAAAATTGTGACGTGTGTTGTAAGAGACATTACTGTAGTGTAAGGAGAGATTTGATCATTTATAATATTTGCACAATAAAACTGATAAATGCATATTTATTATTTTATGGCGCAATATGTATTTTTTCATCCTTATCTCGTCAAGTATTGTAAAGCATCAAATATTGAGCATTGATCTGTGCTAGCCTTTAAATAAAAGGCATTAAGAATTTGAGATTACATCAGTAGAGAAAATATAATTCACTGCATTAATTTTCGTCCGACGTGTTAGAAACATCTTAGTGTGATGCATTGTGTAATTGACAATATCATCTCTATTGATTTAAAATAAAATAAAACTGTTTTCTGTAAAATATGCCTTTTGTTTTACTGTTTGTATATTACCATAAATACTTTATGAAATCTAATCACGCCTTTTTATAATTGGAGTGCTAAGGCTACCACACGTCCTTGTGAAATACTTCTTTCTGTGCAATATCATTCGGGTGCTCAGAAATACAAGCCCCGTTGAGGTCGTTGAGTTTGTTGTCCGGCAACTCTTCCTGACTAGTACATAACTTTAGCGCACTGGTGATAAAAACATCCAAATCAAAGGAAGACTCTCCATCCTTGGCCAAATCACTCGGCGTCTTCTCTTGGTGGGGAGGACACTGTTGATGGCGCTCTTGCACTTCTGAAACAGGGCTTGTTGGGCACTCAAGACCTGTCTGGGTGCTCTTGACCCACTGTGCGATCTCTAGAAAGAGATTGGATGGCTCTTCTTCCAGTACAAGGTCTCCTGTTGGCGGAATCGTGGTCTTCTTCCAATTGGAAAGGTCTAATATGAGTTTAGGTTCGGAGTAGTTGTGCGGTTTGTTGTCTCTCCATAGTAACTTATCCAGGTAGGAAGGAGATCCTATTTTATATTCGCACGACCTTCCACAATCTCCTTCAAAAACCCGGTCCGTGGAACAGTGTGACTGCTCCAGGAAGCGTTCTGAGCTACTTTGGGAGTACTTGCGTGGATCCACCTGTGCTTCTTCCACCTGTGATCCTGACCCAGCACGAGGGTCTCGTTGGACATCACTCATACCTTGGCTTTCATCTTGTCTCCAGTCCTGGTCAGAAGAAAAACTCACTTGATACCTGTAAAAGTTTTTCTACTGTTAATACAAATACATAACAAAGACATTTGGCATAAAATAGATAAAAACATGCAAGAAAAGGCTACTGTTCTCCTGAAAGTTTCTAGCATCATATGCCTGCTATTGTTTTATAGGGTGTGGTTTCGCAGCTATGATGGTCTTATTTTTGCGACAGACCACCATGCGGCTGGGTAACGACAACTGCCAGCAATAAACGGCAGTTTCCTGCTCGACAGCGGTCGGTTCTGAAGATGCCAACACCGACAAGTAAGTTTTCTTTATAAACCTAACTATCCCCATTCTGCAACCTAGCATTAACCCTAACCCTCCGTTTCCCGCAGCCTAACCTTAACTGTCTTCTACCCACAGCCTGAGCCTAAACGTCCCCTTCTAGCAGCCTAACCCTCATCTCTCGCTGTAGCTCTTGTAGAATCAGATAGTAAACAATGTTTGTTTCTGAAGTAAATTCCTAATTTGAACAGATATAAGGGAAAAAACAAACAAGTCACTCTACTGCTGCCTACAATCTAAGGGGGTAACTCCACGCGTTTCTATGATTTCTTTCTGTACATCTTTCTCTACACACTCCGATATCAGCGACAGCTCCCTATATAGGGAAATATAAACAGCAGAGGGTTTCACAACTTGCTGATGACACGTGCCTGCACTTTTTGGGCAATCCTTTTTTTCACCCTCATTGGTTTCATTTTGCAAAAAGTAATTTTTGGGTGACTGACTATATTTTGAATGCCAAAAATCAGGACATGGTGATGACACTACTTTTCAGTGATTAAGGACCTGATTCAGAGTCAAATGTCATCTGTTGCAAACAGTATTAGAGTTGAGAGTTGATGTTTCCTATCCCAAGTCTAAATAACAGTCTAATAGTAAGGCTAGTCGGTATCTGTGTGTAATAAGGAAAAGCAAAGATATATCTCTGCATGCAATGAATACAATTAGCTTGACTCCCCCTGAAATCAATATGGTTTAGCCCAGGAGTAATTGTTTAAATAACCCCCCTTAGTCTTAGTCTTTAGAAAGAATATAAATTCACTCTGTACTTTGATTTCACCCCTAAAATATGTAGCTCAAGGTAATGATGTAAGGTACCAATTAGATCAGTGGTTCTCAAACTTTTGTTTTGGTGTGTACCAGTTAACCACTATCATACCACTGACCAATCCCATACTGTCACCATTACCATTCCATAATTCCTTTCTTAGCCTACAACCCCCTCTCTACCCACGTTATGGTCCTACTTTTAGAACATTAATTCCGTAGCATCAATTATGAATGATATACCCTCTGACATCTATCATAAATCATGATTACAATACAAATACATCCACATGCTGCAGCTCTTTATCACCGTGCCCAGTTGTTCCACGTACCAGATAGTGGTACACGTGCCAAGGGCTTCCACCAGAAATTGTGGAGCCCGGGATGCATTGATGTCACATATCCTGCTGGAAGGGCAGGTGTGCAGGGACAGCTTATTTTTAGGAAGTCCTCGCTATGCATCGGTCCAGTGATGTGCAGATTGGTACACTTCTACAGCAGCAGGTATCGACGGTTGGAGACTGGTGACCGATAACGCCGATACCTACTGCTGGAGAGCTGAGGTGGGTATCGGCTCTCTGGGTCAGGGACTCCAGCCTCCCCTCTGAGGGTAGCCCTGCATGTACCACTGGTTGAGATCCACTGGTTTATATCATATTCCCCTCTAGCGTCACACATGTGACGTTGGCCTCCCACATTTACAAATGTTGCCTATTTTCGGCATTAAAAAGGTCAACTGAATAAATAGATCATTCTTGGGCATGATCCAAAGACTACGTTGCATGCGAGACAGAAGCGTTGCAGAACAATTATACTGCATAAATTCTACAGCATATATGCCACACCTGTCCCAGTTGGATAGCTGACTATGGCTGGCCTCCATGAGCAAGATATCATCGATCTCATCCTCTATGCGGAAGGGGTGCAGGGAAACGGGTTCATCTTCCGGGCAGGAATACGGGGACATGTACGAATGCTTCAGAGCATCTTCAGCCGTCAATCGGTCCATCGGGTTGAAGGTCAAAATTTTTTCCAAAAAATCTATAGCTAAAGATTGGAAAGAAAACAAAGGATTCTGTCATTCTGTCATAGACTGAGCTGATAAAACAGCATTTTTTCCCTGGCTTTAGAAGAAAGAGAACCGGAGGACCGTATAATATAGTACAAAATCGGCCCTTAGTCAAAGTCCCACCACACTTCATAAGAAATAGAAGCTGGATCCAAGAGGGTGGCTGACTCATTTATCTCTGTGCAGCTAGAGGTAAATTTGCAACACAGTAGAAGCAGCCATTTTGTATTAATTTAAGTCCCTAGGAACAATAACTTGGGATATATATTGGAACTATTTAGGTCAGGCTGGTCAGGCCTCATGAATGCTGGTCAGGCCTCATAAATATTGGTCAGGCCTCATGAATATTGGTCAGGTCTCATGAATATTGGCCAGGCCTTGTAAATACTAGTCAGGTCTCATGAATATTAGTCAGGTCTCATGAATATTGGTCAGATCTTATGAATACTGGTCAGGTCTCATGAATATTGGTCAGATCTTATGAATACTAGTCAGGTCTCTTGAATATTGGTCAGGTCTCATGAATATTGGTCAGGTCTCATGAATATTGGTCAGGTCTCATGAATATTGGTCAAGTCTCATGAATATTGGTCAGGGTCATGAATATTGGTCAGGTCTCATGAATATTAGTCAGGTCTCATGAATATTGATCAGATCTTATGAATACTAATCAGGTCTCATGAATATTGGTCAGGTCTCTTGAATATTGGTCAGGTCTTATGAATATTGGTCAGATCTCATGAATATTGGTCAGGGTCTCTTGAATATTGGTCAGGGTCTCTTGAATATTGGTCAGGTCTCATGAATATTGGTCAGGTCTCTTGAATATTGGTCAGGTCTCATGAATATTGGTCAGGTCTCATGAATATTGGTCAGGTCTCATGAATATTGGTCAGGTCTCATGAATATTGGTCAGGTCTCATGAATATTGGTCAGGTCTCATGAATATTGGTCAGGTCTCATGAATATTGGTCAGGTCTCATGAATATTGGTCAGGTCTCATGAATATTGGTCAGGTCTCATGAATATTGGTCAGGTCTCATGAATATTGGTCAGGTCTCATGAATATTGGTCAGGTCTCATGAATATTGGTCAGGTCTCATGAATATTGGTCAGGTCTCATGAATATTGGTCAGGTCTCATGAATATTGGTCAGGTCTCATGAATATTGGTCAGGTCTCATGAATATTGGTCAGGTCTCATGAATATTGGTCAGGTCTCATGAATATTGGTCAGGTCTCATGAATATTGGTCAGGTCTCATGAATATTGGTCAGGTCTCATGAATATTGGTCAGGTCTCATGAATATTGGTCAGGTCTCATGAATATTGGTCAGGTCTCATGAATATTGGTCAGGTCTCATGAATATTGGTCAGGTCTCATGAATATTGGTCAGGTCTCATGAATATTGGTCAGGTCTCATGAATATTGGTCAGGTCTCATGAATATTGGTCAGGTCTCATGAATATTGGTCAGGTCTCATGAATATTGGTCAGGTCTCATGAATATTGGTCAGGTCTCATGAATATTGGTCAGGTCTCATGAATATTGGTCAGGTCTCATGAATATTGGTCAGGTCTCATGAATATTGGTCAGGTCTCATGAATATTGGTCAGGTCTCATGAATATTGGTCAGGTCTCATGAATATTGGTCAGGTCTCATGAATATTGGTCAGGTCTCATGAATATTGGTCAGGTCTCATGAATATTGGTCAGGTCTCATGAATATTGGTCAGGTCTCATGAATATTGGTCAGGTCTCATGAATATTGGTCAGGTCTCATGAATATTGGTCAGGTCTCATGAATATTGGTCAGGTCTCATGAATATTGGTCAGGTCTCATGAATATTGGTCAGGTCTCATGAATATTGGTCAGGTCTCATGAATATTGGTCAGGTCTCATGAATATTGGTCAGGTCTCATGAATATTGGTCAGGTCTCATGAATATTGGTCAGGTCTCATGAATATTGGTCAGGTCTCATGAATATTGGTCAGGTCTCATGAATATTGGTCAGGTCTCATGAATATTGGTCAGGTCTCATGAATATTGGTCAGGTCTCATGAATATTGGTCAGGTCTCATGAATATTGGTCAGGTCTCATGAATATTGGTCAGGTCTCATGAATATTGGTCAGGTCTCATGAATATTGGTCAGGTCTCATGAATATTGGTCAGGTCTCATGAATATTGGTCAGGTCTCATGAATATTGGTCAGGTCTCATGAATATTGGTCAGGTCTCATGAATATTGGTCAGGTCTCATGAATATTGGTCAGGTCTCATGAATATTGGTCAGGTCTCATGAATATTGGTCAGGTCTCATGAATATTGGTCAGGTCTCATGAATATTGGTCAGGTCTCATGAATATTGGTCAGGTCTCATGAATATTGGTCAGGTCTCATGAATATTGGTCAGGTCTCATGAATATTGGTCAGGTCTCATGAATATTGGTCAGGTCTCATGAATATTGGTCAGGTCTCATGAATATTGGTCAGGTCTCATGAATATTGGTCAGGTCTCATGAATATTGGTCAGGTCTCATGAATATTGGTCAGGTCTCATGAATATTGGTCAGGTCTCATGAATATTGGTCAGGTCTCATGAATATTGGTCAGGTCTCATGAATATTGGTCAGGTCTCATGAATATTGGTCAGGTCTCATGAATATTGGTCAGGTCTCATGAATATTGGTCAGGTCTCATGAATATTGGTCAGGTCTCATGAATATTGGTCAGGTCTCATGAATATTGGTCAGGTCTCATGAATATTGGTCAGGTCTCATGAATATTGGTCAGGTCTCATGAATATTGGTCAGGTCTCATGAATATTGGTCAGGTCTCATGAATATTGGTCAGGTCTCATGAATATTGGTCAGGTCTCATGAATATTGGTCAGGTCTCATGAATATTGGTCAGGTCTCATGAATATTGGTCAGGTCTCATGAATATTGGTCAGGTCTCATGAATATTGGTCAGGTCTCATGAATATTGGTCAGGTCTCATGAATATTGGTCAGGTCTCATGAATATTGGTCAGGTCTCATGAATATTGGTCAGGTCTCATGAATATTGGTCAGGTCTCATGAATATTGGTCAGGTCTCATGAATATTGGTCAGGTCTCATGAATATTGGTCAGGTCTCATGAATATTGGTCAGGTCTCATGAATATTGGTCAGGTCTCATGAATATTGGTCAGGTCTCATGAATATTGGTCAGGTCTCATGAATATTGGTCAGGTCTCATGAATATTGGTCAGGTCTCATGAATATTGGTCAGGTCTCATGAATATTGGTCAGGTCTCATGAATATTGGTCAGGTCTCATGAATATTGGTCAGGTCTCATGAATATTGGTCAGGTCTCATGAATATTGGTCAGGTCTCATGAATATTGGTCAGGTCTCATGAATATTGGTCAGGTCTCATGAATATTGGTCAGGTCTCATGAATATTGGTCAGGTCTCATGAATATTGGTCAGGTCTCATGAATATTGGTCAGGTCTCATGAATATTGGTCAGGTCTCATGAATATTGGTCAGGTCTCATGAATATTGGTCAGGTCTCATGAATATTGGTCAGGTCTCATGAATATTGGTCAGGTCTCATGAATATTGGTCAGGTCTCATGAATATTGGTCAGGTCTCATGAATATTGGTCAGGTCTCATGAATATTGGTCAGGTCTCATGAATATTGGTCAGGTCTCATGAATATTGGTCAGGTCTCATGAATATTGGTCAGGTCTCATGAATATTGGTCAGGTCTCATGAATATTGGTCAGGTCTCATGAATATTGGTCAGGTCTCATGAATATTGGTCAGGTCTCATGAATATTGGTCAGGTCTCATGAATATTGGTCAGGTCTCATGAATATTGGTCAGGTCTCATGAATATTGGTCAGGTCTCATGAATATTGGTCAGGTCTCATGAATATTGGTCAGGTCTCATGAATATTGGTCAGGTCTCATGAATATTGGTCAGGTCTCATGAATATTGGTCAGGTCTCATGAATATTGGTCAGGTCTCATGAATATTGGTCAGGTCTCATGAATATTGGTCAGGTCTCATGAATATTGGTCAGGTCTCATGAATATTGGTCAGGTCTCATGAATATTGGTCAGGTCTCATGAATATTGGTCAGGTCTCATGAATATTGGTCAGGTCTCATGAATATTGGTCAGGTCTCATGAATATTGGTCAGGTCTCATGAATATTGGTCAGGTCTCATGAATATTTGGAGTCTGTCACTGCCACAGTGACAGACTCTGACAGCCAGAGGACCGGGGCAGCTGCAGGGGACCGCGGACAGCGCGCAGCCAGGCGGGTAAGTGCGGCACTTGCCGCAGATTGTGACACTATATTTGTACCATTAGGCCTGTTGGGGCCTCTACTTTCGTGGACATGATATGTTACATTTTGTCTTATGTACTAAGATATAGTAACTCTCCAACCTGTGATGACATACTTACTGTACATTAAATCAAGTGAACCTAATGTAATTATAAAATCTTTGCATATCCATTGTAATCCACTATTTTCATGAAAATGTTGATGTACTCTGTATACACTGCTTTGTCTTAATAAAGAAATATTCTGAAAAAAAATTAAGGGTTATGGTTAGTGCCATAGAAGGGGAGGGTTAGGGTCAGGCAGCAGGGTGGGGGGTATTAAGGTCAGGCTAGGGAGAAGAGAGGGTTAGAAACAGGGGGGCAGAGGATTGATTATTTGCATTTATTAGAAGCTGCACCTGGGGTATTTGATACAGAGTCCAATATTCTCCAAATACGTAGTAAAAAATTGTTAAAATATTTTGGGAGCGCTACTATTGTGGCAGATAATAGTAACAGTAATATAATCTTCAAATGTAACAAAAATATCTAAATGTATCATAAAATAAGTAACAAAACAAGAATGATATGTTAGATCTCAAAATACCATAATAATTATATAGATGTGATCTGCATAGGGTATTAGGGTTAGGGTCATGCTGCAGGGAAGGGATGGTTAGGGACAGGCTGTGGGGAAGGGAGGGTTAGTATTACGGTAATGGAGAGGGGGAGTTAGGATTGATTGCTATGCCTCAACGGCTCTATTGATATAGGGCCTTTCTCAGCGGGGACCCACACCCGTCTTGATGGTGATGCTAGAGAACAAATGTTTATTAATTCAGAAGATGGTTTATTCTGAAGCTGTTTTCAAAGAATTTAATTGAAATATATAAAAAACACAAATTTACCAACATGCTAAAATAAGTGTTATCATTGTAGATTTCTGGTTAAATAAAATAATAAACAATAAATCCATAAATATAAACGTTGTATGCCAATTTTAAGGGTAACATGGCAATAGAAATAACTGACCTTGGCATGATTACGTTTGACAACCAATTTGATAAACATGTAAAACAATCTTATATATGAACTAGTCTGAATAAGCCAACTGAATTATAAATATGTAACACTATGCAATAAAACTAGATTTTAAATTGAGTAATTTTTCTGAATTGCCAAAAAGAAGACAAGACATAGCACCGTAAAAAAAAAAAAAAAAACAGTTACAAAATTAAAGACAATTAGGATTTATGATTTCATTGGATATGGGTGAGAAATAATGTAGTGCAACCAGATGTCTGAGGGGTCTATGAAAACAGTGTTTTTAACATTTTTTACGTACTGATCTAAAGTTGCTAATGGATCCTGGAGTCAGGGAATGGTGGCAGTTGTGGTTCTAAGAATGCCATCATGCTCTGTCAGACTTTTTTAGGTACAGAGGTGCTCTGCAATGATTTTTCATAATTCCCGCCATGGTGCTCAATTTGGCAAGAAAGGTATATTCATAGTGTTACACGCTGTCATGCTGATCATGGCAGCGTGTGATTGTTTACACTTCTCCCTAGTCTCTCTGTAGCCACCTCAGCTGGATCTGTAATCAGTGCACACCTCAATCAGAAGTTGTCTGGCTGCAGGAGCTGATTCTGATTGGAGGCTGCATCTTTAAATGTCTGGCAGTGTGGATTCCTCGCTGCTGGTTATAGAGTTTGGTCTCCACTCTGTGTCCAGTTCCTGCCTTGTGCTTTTGCTTTGTGCTCTCTTGTGATTTCTGAGTGCCCAGCTCCAGTTTATCCCTGCCTCTTTCCTAGTGTCTTCCAGCTTTATTATCCTAGTGTCTCCTTTTGTCCCTGCCTAGCATCCTCTCTCTTGCTAAGATTGTGTGGGGCCTCCTGGTGCTCCCTCTGTTTATGTGAGTGTACGCAAGCCCTAGCACATTTGTTTGTACTGTGAGGGCGGACACGGAGAGTGTCGGGCGCCCGTTCCGGCGGCGAACAGGCGCCGGGGGGGCCACGGTCTCTCAGCTGGAAGCAGAGAGACCGCAGCTTCAGGGA
The DNA here is from genome assembly GCA_011038615.1 of Limnodynastes dumerilii. Lineage (NCBI taxonomy): Eukaryota > Metazoa > Chordata > Amphibia > Anura > Limnodynastidae > Limnodynastes > Limnodynastes dumerilii. Next base: position 237,144 of record WWET01002353.1, read on the forward strand.
GAATGGGACGCGGTGGACCAATCAGGCTCCACTGCGTCACAGGCTCCGCCCCCGAGACGGCGAAAAGCGGGAAGGAGCGCGTCGTGGGACGAGGAGAGAAGCAGGAGAGGTGAGAGAGAGAGAACCACGTGGCAAGCAGGGGTGAGTACCGTTGAAGGAGCTTTTGGTGACAGCACCCTGGGACCAGGGGAGAGACAATACCACTGGACCACCAGGGTGTGAGTGTAGTGAGTGTAGTGAGTGTAGTGAGTGTAGCGAGTGTAGTGAGTGTAGTGAGTGTGAGTGCAGTGAGTGTGAGTGAAGGGCAGTGTGTGTAGTGGGAGCAGGGTGTGGATGAGAAGAGACTGGGAGTGTGTGTGAGCTAGAGACAGAGTTAGGGAAGGATAGGTGGTATTTACTGGGTCAGAGCCCTAGGGATCCCTTTCTACATCGGGTTCCCTAACCTTACTAAATATCTCTCTACCGTGTTGCCGTAAATTAGGGCGTAAGAATCAATACGGGTTAAGGGCACCTACCCTACGTAATAACCCCCCCCTTGAGATAGCCGGTGAACGAAGCCAGTGCTGGAAATCCGGCAGGCGTAACAAAAGAACCCGGGAACTGGGGTAGTCCCTGGCCCGCACTAACGGACGGCGTTGACAGCCAGAGAGAGCGTGACACCCGGCCAGACAAGTGTGCCTTTGAGATAGGGCAGCAGCTGGGGTAGTCGAATCCGAGCCGGAGTGTTGTGTTTCCCGGCCAACTCTCTCTGAGATAGCAGTCCGCCCCGCTATATTGCAGTACCCGGCGAGAAGTGAACTGTCTCCGTCAGACAGCGCCTGGGGCATTATCACTGCATAGTCTTTGGAATCCGGGTTAACGACTGGCATTTTGAATTTACGCAGTATTCCTTCGGGGTAGAGAAAGCCTCCACAGATTCTTCCGGTCACAAGTCCGTTTCTTTGCCTATGGTTGCTGTTGGTTGGGTCTCTAAGACCGGGTTCCTGTGTGTGTTGTGTGAGAGGGTCCGCTAACTGTTGGTTAAATCCCAGATTGTAGTAGGTAAGCGGCAGAGAATCGGAACCAGTGGTGTACGGTGTGCCTTTACCCTGGGACGGCGGGATCGAGGTGGTGCCTTGGAGGGTCCGGGGCAACGAAGGTGAGGAAAACGTGCATGTGTGTTCGTTTGGGGTTTGGGGCCAGACAGTGGTGGATTGGGTACCTACGTAGCCACGGTGAGGTATATCCGGACGTAGGCTTAGACACTACTGGGAGCGTCCGTGGCTCAGATTTTCCCTGCTAACAGAGATTTCAAGTTCCTTTCAGACTGCTGTCTCTAGAAAAAGCCCGGAGGCGTGGACTGGCGAGTCGGTCTCGATCCACCGCGTGACGAGCAGATCAGAAGTCGGACAGATCTCCAGCGAGTCCTTTTCCCGGTCAGAGAAGGGTCCAATCCAGGGAACGTGGTGGCAAGTGCAGCATATCGGTGAGTGCCGCGAGGCAACGTTTTTTTGATACTTTTACAGTACCTTTGTGTAGTTTGTCAGAGCTAGCCCCTGCTTGCTCTCATGTTTACTCTCTCTGTTTCTTCTGGTCTGCTTTCTCTCTCTCATGCTTCCTTCAGCCCTTGCTTCTGTTTCTTCTCTGGGTGTCACCTCTGGTCGCGATCTGCTGTCCTACAGCCCAACCTATCACTGCCATTAGGGACTCTAGTGCATACCAGACCCTAGTTAGAATCCATGTGCTGGTCGAGGCACCCATCCTTCATAACACATAGGCATTCAGACATGCTGCAATTCATACTGTAACCACTAGGTGGCCAGTGTATCATCTAATTCTTTCCACCTGTGTAATATATTTGTACATTCTTGTTCTCAAAGTGTGCAAGCACTCCACAGTGGCCAGGGCCAGTGCTAGCATGTCTTGCACCCCCCTGCAAAAAATAAATTTGTGCCCTTCTCCTTTTGATAACTCCCCCCAGTATCCCCATTTTTGTGCATGCAGCCCCCCTAGCCACTCTCCCAGTACTCCCATTATTCATGTGCCACCAGCCCCCCAGTACTGCTATCATGTGCCACCAGCCCAACTCAGTACTCCTATCATGTGCCACCAGCCCCCCCAGTACTCTTATCATGTGCCACCAGCCCCTCCCCAGTACTCCTATCCTGTATCTCCTGCCCCTCCAGTACTCCTCATGTGCCACCAGTCACCCCCCAGTATTCCCATAATGTGACACCAGCCCCCCATAATGTTTTTGCTAACTTTCCTCCTCCGGCAGGCAGCTGATGTTCTCGAAGTTCCTGTATGAGCGCCTGAGGCAGTTACACAGAGTAGCTGACATCAGCCACTCTATGTAACTGCCACAGCAGCTAATGCAGAAACCTTCTGTATGAGCTGCCTGACGGTCTCCCCAAGGCTGCGCCGCATCCGACGCCTATGGCAGCGGGGAATAGCAGATGGAGGGGAGCACCTCTCTGGCTTGGTTCCCCCTTCCTCGCTTACCCCACTTACTGTGTTCCGCCAGCCCTGACAGTGACCTTGTACTGATGGGCACCCATACAGTGCTATATAAAAAATGTATACAACATGGGCGACAGGTAATTAACATGCAACAGCTAATTACTTCATGGATGACAGGTAATTCATGGGCAACACATAATTTACATGTGACAGCTAATTACTTCATGGACGACATGTATTTCACGGGCAACATGGATGGGGAATCCCAAGCTTTGGGTCTCCTTCTCTATGGTTCTATCAGCCCTGGGTGTTAAAACGTAGTGCTGGTATAGGTAAAATTGGAGGGAATTCATGGCACTCATCACTTAATCATATTATATACAGCACTATATGAACACCCAGATATCAGTACAAGGTCTCGGTGATGCGTGTGTATATTTTTGCTACTCTCTCTTTACGCATACAGCATAATTTTATGAAAACTCCACCTTCTCTCTGCAGAGCATTTATGCAGCCTCCTTACATCTTTTACAAAATTATCAAAAATTATATCTTGGCGCTTCCCCAATTTGAACAGCGTTAGGGAAGAAATTTTAAAAAGCCATTGATGAGCATCTCTGTAGCTGTCCTTGATAGTAACTGTAAAAAAAACTAATGAAATAATTAAGTCAATTTGTACACAATTACCAGCAACCACTACCCACAGTTTGTGTGAGGAGCCTGTGATCTGTTGATTCTAACTCTGACTGTGCCTATTAGGGTGAACCCACACATTTTTTGGCCTTAACCCCTGGAAAATATTCCTAGTACCAACTGGACTATGGCTGATTGGAATAAAGGTAGGAAGACTCCATGCTGCGTATAGCCGCTTTATTGTTCCATGAGGTGATGTTGGTGGATCCTTGTGCTGATAGTAGGAAAATAAAAGAAATTACACACTGTTAATTCCCCTTATTATCCAGCTACAAGTCTAGGTTTGTCAGTGGTAGCAAGGACTCTATGGGCCCGATTCAATTGCCTGTGAAGCTTGGTCGCTGTGCATTTTTTGTACATTTACATTGCAGGTTTCATCTTGCACCTCGTAGACCTCGGCCAAGGTTTCCTACCATAATAAACGGGAATTTATATATTTAAAACTCTGTTTTACTCATGCTAATGGCAGAAGCAGGGTTCACAGTTTTTCAGTCATTTTATACAGCCTTCAAAGGAAAAAAAAACAGGCTGCCATCAGCGGGAAAGCCGCTTCTTTTAAAATATATTGCCACACTATGCAACAACTTGTTTAAAATACACCCAAAACTGCATCTAAAGTTGTCAATGTGTGCAATGTTCGGCGACTTAAACCACCATCAGCAAATCCCTTCTCTTAATCCGATATTAATATTGTATATTATAAACAGAAACATTTCCTACAGCTAAAAATGACAATATGAATATAAATGGAATTGGTTTTAAAAAGCGCCTCCAGAATGGATCATCCTGCAAATCTACATCACAGATTTTATCTCGCACCTCTATAAAATCTGTGATGTTCAGCCTCCATAATAGATGGAAATAGGTGCACTTCACATTTATTTCCATCATCAATGGGAATAGAAACTGCCCCCAGGAATGTGCGATTCTGTTCATGGGTAAAAAGGAAATTACATTTCTGGATATATTTCCTACAAACCTACAGTATGTAGCAAAATAAAATATGAAATATGTGAATTATATAAATACTAATTCTACTTTCTTTTTTTAAGGGTCAAATCTCTGGGTCTAAAAATGGAGGCAAGGGATGTCATAGTTAAGGTTCATATAATGCTATACATGACATAGTTTCCCGATACACTAAACCTGAAGCTACTAGTCAAGTACCAGTTGCTGGTCATGCTAAAATTACTGCATCTTTTAACATAGTTGTTATAAGTGTAAGAACATTTAAACAATGCAGTATTTGCAGACTTACTGCAAACTTCATTATAGAGACATATGATGTTTTGCTAGAGTAATCATTTATTTATAACAATAGCTATTTAAATATCGCCCAATCTAAGACTCCAGAAAGCGTATTCTTTTGGGAGATAAGTTTTACATCTACAAAGTTATTACAGTATTATGCAGTAATCAAACATGATGATAAAATCAGGATTTTGTTTTTCTGCCCTATATAACAATTGAACTGACACAACAGTAAGATAAATAAGGTAATTTTAATGGTATATAAAATCAGACCATTCTTGGACTTCATAATATTCACATCCTAATATAGTGGCAGTCAGGGCAGATGCTATATATAAATTGGATATAGAAGTAACACATAATCTAAAGCTGATCACACAATATACAATGTTCTGATAGTTTGAAACATCATATAGGGCCGGATTCAGAGTTACGAGCATGTGCGATGCGGAATCGCACATGCTCATTTGACTACGGGCTATTCAAGGATGCACATCCGTGCATCCTATAGCCACATCTGAATAGCACGTAAGGTGCTGTTCAGAGTAGTATGCGGATGTGCAAGGCACATCCGACTTGGTAAAAAGTAGTCGGAGCCTTAGTGCTCCGACTTTTTGTTTAAAATTTTAAAAAAAACATTCCCTCCCCGGCCGCCCCGCCGCCGCAGCCCATGTGTAAAATAAATAAATAAATAAATAAACCTTCCGTTCGACAGGGCATACTGCAGGTAGTAGAACTACAGGCACAAGCATGCCCATGAATGACAGGGCATGCTAGCGCTTGTAGAACTACTATCGGCAGCATGCCCTGTTTAAAAAACAGACCATGGCCATTTTAGTTAAAAAATAAACATACACTGCCCGCTCCATTTAAAAAAAACCC
>WWET01002353.1:249550-260913 GCA_011038615.1 Limnodynastes dumerilii
TGTGCACTCCCCTCTGTCTCGCGTAATTTCAGACCCCCGCGCGCACGGAAAGCGCGGGGGAGTCTGGATCCGGTCCAATGTTATCTATGTTTAGTTCTTGTGTATGCAATGGTGTACGGAAAATGTGTACTATAGTATGATATGTAGAGTAGCCCAATAAAAAAATTAAATATTTAAGAAAAAAAACAAAACAATGTATTTTGAAAATATTATTTGGCTAGGCAAAGATTGAACAATATCTAAAAAAAAAAAAGTATATAAAAATTGACATGATCAAATGGCTTAACTTATTGAAGAGCATACATGTAAAATACATTAATTTAAACACAGACATACACAATGAGTAACATAAAGGATTAGCAGATATGCAAAGTGGTTTTCCTTCATGGGCTTGGGATGGTGTTTGGGTTGGTGATTGTGATGTGTCTAACAATAGGATGGTGAAAAATCTTTAAAAAAACAACCTTTCCTAGAAATCTCCGGCTCACCCTCTGGCAGCCTGTGGATGGCTCCTCTGCCAAGCTGTCTGGCATCCTGGAATTTGAGGCAAAGTTTGAAGTCCTGCCAACTGCAAAGTAAGTGAAAAACAAATATTATACAAATATTATAAAACAATTGCAAAGAAAAACATTAGTGAGATTACAAGTTGGCATTAAAATGACTACGATATAAAACTTTTTAATTTCATTCTGGTTCCTTTGAATGGGTGCTTTGACATTGATCTTATCATGATATTCCTCCCATAGCTGCAACTTTGCCTCAGCCAACATTGGCCTACTGGAGTGACAGAATTTCTCCATTACAAACTACACCAGCAACTCAAAGCGTTGAAGTTGTTCTGGTGCTGCTTGGGGGAGGGTTGGCTAGGGCTTCCAGGGGTGGAGGGAATGGAGTGGGCAGAGGGGGAAGTTATGATTTATGTTGGGGGGTAAAGACTGTGCTTTGCCCCCCATGAACTTCAACACAAAAGCAAATGGGGTAAATTAAATGAAAATGGGAATGGACCAATAATCATTTTTTATTAGTTCAAATGAGAGAGCCCAACTTCAACAGCAAATTGAAAAGGCTGCACAGCTAGGTCAAGTTTTAATTATGGGGAATTTTAATTTTCCGGACATTGATTGGAGTACTGAGACTTGTGGTACAGTTAGGGGAAACAGGTTTCTGAGCATACTAAAAGACCATTACATGTCCCAAATAATAGAGGAACTAACTAGGAACTGGACTATACTGGACCTAGTAATAACAAATAATGTAGAGATTATATCAAATATTCAAGTAAGTGAGCACTTGGGAAACAGGGATCATAATATGATTACATTTGAAATTAGTTTCCAGAAGCAACAGTACAAGGGATCAGCTATTACTTTAAATTTTAGATAGGCAAGTTTTAATATGCTAAAGGAGTCTATAAAAGGCTTAGACTGGGATGCAGTTTTTTAAAGAAAAAATACAGAAGAAAAGTGGGCTGTGTTCAAAATGTTGTTAGAAACATATATACGCATAAGTTAATTCCCATGGAAAACAAAAATAAAAGAATTGTCTAAACCAATGTGGCTAAATAAAAAGGTAAGGGATGAAATGAAAAATAAGAAGCATGCAAGGAATGTAATAAAAAAATGCAAAAAGGAATTCAGATTGGCAAAAATTGAAAATGAGAAACAAGTTGCAAAAGAAAGTAAGACGAACCCTGAAAAGTTTTTTAAGTATGTAAATGACAATAGGATCAGTAAAGACAATATATGACCTCTAAAATACGAGATGGGTGGACTGATAAATGATCATAAGGAAAAAGCAAAGGTATTAAACGCTTTCTTTTCTTCAGTGTTTACTAGAGAGGAAAAATTGGTAGGAATAATACATAAAAATGAAAATACAACCTTACCATTACTTAATACTTGTTTGACAAAGGAAGAAGTCCAAAAAACAACTGAAGAAAATTAAGATAAATAAAGCCCCAGGTCCTGATGGCATACACCCAAGGGTTCTTATGGAGCTACATTCAGAAACTGCTAGACCGTTATTCTTAATTTTCATAGATTCAATTTAATCAGGCTCTGTACCAAGTGACTGGCGTATAGCAGATGTAGTGCCATTGTTTAAATAGAGAATAAGATCCCAACCGGGTAATTAGAGACCTGTAAGGCTGACATCAATAGTTGGGAAACTGCTGGAAGGTATACTAAAGGATAATATAAAGGATTTCTTGATGTGCAATAAGATTATTAGTGGGAATCAGCATGGATTTGTGAGGGATAGGTCATGCCACACTAACCTAATTAGCTTCTATGAGGAAGTTAGTTTGAAATTAGACCAGGGTAGTGCAGTAGATGTAGTCTACTTAGATTTTGCAAAAGCCTTTGATACAGTGCAACATAACAGGTTGCTCCACAAAATAAGGGAACTGGGTCTAGGAAACAATATTTGTATTCGGTCAAAAACTGGTTGGAGAATAGAGAACATAGATTTGTGATAAATTAAACATTTTATAATTGGGCAAACGTTTTAAGTGGTGTACATCAAGGTTCCATGCTGGTACTACTCCTTATATTTATTAATGACTTGGTGATGGTTTAGAGAGCAAGGAATCCATTTTTGCAGATGACACTTAACTATGTAAGGTAATAGAATCTGAGCAAGATGTAGCTTCTTTACAGAGGAACTTAAATACACTGGAGGATTGAGTGGCCAAATAGAAGATGAGGTTTAACATAGATAAATGTAAGATTATGCACTTTGGGATCAAAAACAAACATGCAATCAATAAATTAAATGGGTTAAATTTAGGGGAATCTTTAATGAAAAAGGATTTGGGAGTGCTCATGGACAATAGACTTAGCATTAGTACTCAATGTCAAGCAGCAGCTGCAAGGGCCAGTAAAGTATTAACATGCATAAAAAGGGGCAAAGGTGCAAAAGAATACAGTGTACTCTTGCCACTATATAAATCATTGGTAAGGACACATCTCAAACATGGAGTTCAGTTTTGGGCACCAATCTATAAAAAATAGATTTTGGAACTAGAAAGGGTTCAGAGAAGGGCAACAAAATAGATAAGGGGTAAAGAGTCACTGAGCTATGAGGAACAGCTAGCCAGTTTAGGCATGTTTATTTTGGAAAAGAGGCGTCTAAGAGGATATATGATTACCGGGCCGGATTCACAACCCTGCAATTTTTAACTAAATTGCCTAATTTTACGATACTAGCTACTACGCATGCGTATTAACTATTTTACGCTATCTATGTAGCGTTTTGTTAAGACGGCATGTACGCAATCTACGTAATGAAATGCTATGTAAATAGCGTGAAATAGTTACTACACATGCATAGTACCTAGAATCGTTAAATTAGGCACGTATGTTAAAAATTACAGGGTTGTGAATTCGGCCCACTATATACAAATACATCATGGGTCAATACAGAAAACTTTCATGAGAACTTTTTGACCCAAGGACTGTACACAGGACACGGGGTCACCCACTAAAGTTAGAGGAGAAGAAGTTTCACAACCAGCATTTAGGGTTACCAGTACTGTTAATTTAAATGAAGGACAGTCGTGGAGCCAAGGAGAAATAGGACTGTCATCTTGGGTCAGCAGGATTTTTTTGATTGCAACAGATAGGATTTGTCATATTGCAACAGATTGTTGGTTGCTTCATCTGGATCAATTTCAATTATAAAGATAGGGATCGCAGGAGATCCATAATAGGTTGAACTTGATGGACCGGTGTCTTCTTTTCAACCTTATCAACTATGTTACTATGTACCTGATTCACATTTGAGAAGGCTTAAGGTTCTTAATTATACGCAACAAGTAGCAAGGTGACTCCCCTGACATACTTACGGTTTTCAGATTACCGACACCGATACTAACGATTGCTATCGAGTTACCTTATCTTTAGGTTCTTAGTTTTGTGCATATCGTGTGTAATTAAGAATATTTCTGCCAAACAGCGCCCAGATTTCCTCATTTAAATGCCTCCCTCCACCCAATCTTCTTATCTTCATTCTTAAGTTTTCCCAACAAGCCCCTTCCTTCTTAAGTCACTAGGAACCTAGAAGAAATTGGTTCATAAAGGTGATTTAGAGCCGCCTCATTCTTAAGTCCTACGTAAATTGCGTATATAATATTACTATGCATACGCAGTATATCCCTTCTTAAATATACACACCTAAAAATATGCAGATTCTTAAGTGTAAATCAAGTCCTATGTTACTATGTATTTGAACTCGCTAACAGTTGTTATTTCTGTGTTTCTGAGTGTAAATGATTCTGAAGATGATTTAAAACATTGAAGCAGTCTCATTGGGCCTGATCCAGACCTACGCTCATGAAATGCCCTTGTGCGTAGCGTATTTATGCCAGCGTACCTACGAAGCACTCTCCTAGGTACTCCCCTCAGTCGTCCGTATTTAAGCCGTCTTACGCCGACCAAACCCTACTAACTTTTCTGAGGGTAACCGCAGGCGTCTGTAGGCTTTCTTGGACAATCTGATTGTTCAGGATTTCTTACTGCTTATTGTCCTGAGGGTACTATAAAATGTAGTGTGTGGGCAAGTTCAGTTATCGGACCTTGTACCTCCTCTTCCTGACTAGAGTTTCCCTGCCTGTCTGACTCTAATTATTAAGGAATGCAGTCATATAGTAATAAAAACTCTGCATTCTGCAAGACATACAGGACTTCCATTACTTTTTTACCCCTCTTCTTGCCAGTAAGAGTAAAACACACGTGAAAACTCCATCCAAGAGTTAGAGGTGCCACAATTGACCACAGCCAATCAGCTCAATTAGAAAAGATTATCACTCCAAGTAAGAGCAGTGTGTGGTGTGAAATAGACTAATTATCAGAACCTCCCAAAGAAAGTGAAGATCACTCTAGCATTTGGCCAGCTTTACATCCCCAATCAGCACTTAATACCCCGCTTTGCAGTGATTAACCCCTTCATTTCATTTTCCCAGCACCAACATTACTCCCCTTGTCAGCTACCATAACCCTCTTTCCAAACACACACACACACACACACACACACACACACACACACACAAATACAGACATAATACATATACACACACAGTATGTCTGTATGTGTGTGACACACAGACATTTATGATATGATTAATTAGGTTAAGGGTGGAGCTTATATGTGATTGACAGGCTGGGACACAGGAGAGAGGAGAGAACATGAAAGGAGAAAGGGGGCCATTACACTTCATGCATGTCAGGCACTGAATGCAGTCATGCAGATAACTGACAGACAGCAAAGTTCTTCTAATAAGCCTCCAAATTTCCCCTCTCCCCCTCCAACACTGCACTGCACTGCACTGCATCCTCTGCATTGAAGTTTGTGACATGAATTATATATGCATTTAGGCAGTATAGTGGTCAGGTTCCGATCGCTGTTGCAAAAATTGCATTTTTTAAAAATACACAGCTGAAAGCTAATTGTTGGCTGTGTCTATATAAAAATGTCAGGAACTAGAAATTTACGCTGGAATTTCTGGAATTTAAGGATGTGTCTGGCTGAGGTTACAGTTGCATTATTATGTTACATGGTTGTACCACACAAGTTGTGTTCATTTTGTGTGCATCTCTGGTTTGGGTCCAGAGTATGGAATTACATATCCATATGTTATCCCCATTTCATTGGGGACTTTCTCATAGGGCAACCATGGTTTAATTTTTTTATTTTTTTATCCCACCTCTTTGTACCAAAAATTCAAAACAAAAATTTAGTATGAAAATTGTGATTATATTTGATAAAAACAAAACCTCAATACTGATTAAATAGAATTATAAACTCAACAACTCTACATAAATAGACATGCTCTAAGAAGGCAAAATGTACTAATCATGCCTTATCTACTATTTTTGCATGATCCTACAAAGTCACAAATATTTAATAAATGAAAATTGTGTGTGACTTTCAAACAATAATACTTGTGTTTTTCTGTATCCACCACAATATTCTTATGGTCCATAAAACTATTACAATAAACATTAAATCAACACAGAACAAGATTAGTCTTAATTAAATGGGTTATAAATATGTGCCAGTCTGCCTGTTCTATCAAAGCACTAATAATAAACTGCTGGTGGCATAAACACAACGACCCCTTTAGGTCTGCAACAAGTGGTATATATATGTTGGACCTAGAATACTTTTGTGTACATATCATAATGCATAGAGAATTATAATTGTCATATAACTTTTTATAAATGTGTAACGAAAAATCTGTTATCTACTGGCGCTACTCCTTGTAGGCAGGAAAAACAGAGAAAAATAGGTATGTTCTAAAATATAAAGTATTTAATTCAATAGATTAAAAAATCAATAATTAAAAATAGAGAATAGAGTTCTGGTGAACTGTCTGACTCTCTAAGGACTCTTGCTTGGCAGATTACTACCTGCGTTAAGTTGTGACCACAGCCTGGGCCATTTTAACATCTTTTATGCAGCACTTCTTACATCAGAAACGGACTGCAGCAAGTAAGCTCCTGTTCAGAGGAGAGTTTTCTTTTTAAAAAGACTTCTTAGATTTTTTAGAAATTTATTTATCTGCTAACCCTATATTTGCCTATCTTTGAGCTTTTTTTTTATCAATATCTACTTTTTTTATATAAAAAACAAAAAAAAAATTTTTTTCTCTATTTTTAATTATTGATTTTTTAATCTATTGAATAAATACTTTATATTTTAGAACATACCTACTTTTCTCTGTTTTCTTGCCTACAAGGAGTAGCGCCAGTAGATAACAGATTTTTTTAGAGAGTCAGACTGTTCACCAACGCGTTTCCGTTCTCTCTGAACATTTCTCAGGGTGAACACCCTGAGGAATGTTCAGAGAGAACGGAAACGCTGTATTGCAGTGTTCTACTACAATTTACAAAAAAATTAATTATAAGGGGTACAGATGTGTCTACTTTTAATAGTCCTTCTGACTAAATATAATTTTGATAGGCTAGATTTATGTGGCAGGCTATCATCTGTGACAAGATTTCCAAGGGAATTATTATTATTATTATTATTATTATTATCTTTTTTATGAAGCGCTTTATTATTATTATTATTATCTTTTTTATGAAGCGCTTTAAAGGTACTGCATTACCATACAAGTATTGTACAAGCATAGATATAACAAGAATATTGTGTAAATATAAAATAAACATGACATAATAGCGAATAGAGGGTCCTGCTTGTGAGAGCTTACAATGTACTGCTTTATATCTTGATAGACTTCTAGATTGTGAAACCTATAAGATGATAGCATTTCACATGATCCTACTCTAGTCAGGCAATTGGATAAAGCGGGAAATATCTGTATGTTATATTCAATGAGCAACTGTAGGATTTGGTTCCTCTATAATACAGTTTTCAGAACCCAAATACTGTATGAAAACAGAATTCTGCAACCTGAATGTTGCTAATGTATTACTCATATGGCTATCTAAAAGAAAAAGATTGATTATGAAACTTAGCTAATGTATATGTAAATGTGTATTTCTCTAAGATATGCAGTATACTGAGGGTTCAGCATTACCAGTAGATTGTCTCTTTTATTATTAATCAGTTTTTTTTTTGCCTTGAATGAAGGTTATAGCAGTTTAATGCTTAGAAGTGAAAAGTCTACTTTGGAAAGAGTTAGATTTTAGTCTGGCATGTTTCCTTTCAATGCACTTTATAGACATTGACAAGACATTCTGAACAGAAGGTTCTTTCAACGCTCACATTCTGAGCAGGTTTCCTCACAACACAGCAAACATCAAAAGATTTTCAAGCAGATGCTAATTTTATTACTTTGTTACAAAGGTTAAAGAACAAGGCTCCATAATGGCAAGAAAATATTGTTTCTGAACTTTTTAAATGAATTCAAGTTTAATTAAAAACAACACTAGTATAATCTAATACAAGGTTGTCACAATAAGAGGTTTTTCTTTTTTTTTTTTTACTTTTTTTTTTTACATAATTATATCATAGAATCTTCACTTTTTATATATGTGGATTAGAAAAATGGTGTTTTCTGGAAGGCCTGTGTGCTTTGATTGCTAGTGCAATAGATTTTGCATAGAGAAACCACTTAGAAAGATTATGGGCCAGATTCACAGATACGATTTTGCTACTTTTTCCATGCATATTTTTAGTATCGGATTAACTGCCCATGCATAGTAACTTTTTTTTACGCAAGTTATGTAGGATTTAGGCAGAGAAGTACATCGGAGTTAGTGACATATGTATGGAGGGGCGTGGTTTTGTTCCGTACATGCGAAGTTAAGTGAAAGTTGGCACGTAAATATGCCCGTAGAGTTAAGGGTTCCCTATGGAAGCGTAAGTCACCAACCTAGGTGCATATATTTGCAAACTTATTACACACGTATCTGTGAATCTGGTCCTATTTTATTAACTTTATAATAGGTCTGTATTGTGGCGGAAGGTCTCTGACATTCCCTGCAATTAGGGGCGGATTGGAGCTACGTTTATCTAAAGTATAAGTTATTAGCTATCATACATTTTTATTATTACTAGACATGATTACAGTGCTTCCATTAATCTTAAAACATTTAAATACAATCATTTATCAGGTGACACATTAACCACTAAACTGACTATGCTAAGATAGAAATATCGGTGTGTGCTTGACAACTGTCCATGATATAGTGCCCTACTCACAACTAAGAATGTACAGAATCTCTGTGCATATTTTAAAGAACGGATATACTGCGCATGCCAAGAATTCAAAAATACACACTGAAACCATGTCCGACTGATTCACAAACAGGGTGACTTAAGAATGATTCACGTTTAAATATACACACAAAGAGAACTGTTTGTACTTAGCAGCGTGCTTAACTGCATTCTTTACCATCATCTCTGAATCACTCATTCTGTCCATGAGTATATTTAGGTATGTTCGCAAATTCACTATTAAGTGTGAACCAGGTCTGCAGTCTTCAGTGTGTAGATATGTTTGATCAAGGTTAAATTGATATCCCTAGATACACATTCTAGATAGGATCTTGATTCAAGAATGGATCCTAAAGTCCTTGTGTATGAAGGTAATATACTCACTTTGCATGCACAGACCTTACCAGTTCTGACCCGTACCTTAGATTTTACGCACCCGCTCCATGTAAAATGTGCGTAATGCAGAAATTGAAATATGTACGTATGGATTTAGCTAAGTCCTTAATGTATGGTTTGCATGGATCCCCCTGTACACCAGATGCACATGGCATAGGTCATTACTGCATGTAATGCAATGTGTTTCTAGCACGTAATAATGGTATGGAAGTGGACTTTGTCAAATAGATGAGTTGTATTATAGTATTATTCCTGATGTGTTTCTTTGTACAACTGTAATTTCTTTAAAAGGGAAATTATGCCATTATCATCAATTGGGTTTTTAAATAGGTTGCTGAGCCAAATACAATTGTATCATTCTATGCACACGCTGTCCGCACATGGAGACACCATGACTGCAAGACATCTAAAGGGGGGACCACAGTTTATGGAGAATGGGGCAACACATCTCTAGTGAAGAGCCCAGGATGCCTTGTGCTAAAAAGGTATCCTTGAGTGTGATAGATATACAAGCTCCCGAGACTATTATTACCTGCTAGGAATATTTAAAATGGAGTTGCACACACTCAGTGCTAGCATCATATGTATGTAGAACAATGTTATTCTGAGACTGCCATTGCCTGTTGATTAAACTGTGTAGGAACTTACAAGCAGTGCTAGAACATGGTAAATGGAAAGTAAAGTTGCTTTGAGTTTGCTGTCTGTTTTAGATAAATATAAGGATAACATAAATTTTAAACTACATTCAATAGGATTTAGCATAGTTTAAAAAAAACAACTGACAAACTAAATGGCCGTGTGGTTCTTATCTGCCATCACTTTCTATGATAATCTGCCATTCTATCTGTAAAATAAAATGCACAGATATTAGTTATACGCATTTCTTCTCTGCTAAGGTGATGCTAATGCAGAACTAATGTCTTAGGGCCTCATTTACAAAGGGAAATTTGATTAAAATTACCAGAGATTGCAATAGTTTACAAGGGATTTGCAAATCTCTAGATTTACTAAAGCAACATCTCCACAAAAAAAGATGAGTGGAGAATTAAACCTTCGATGTTTAAATCTCTCTGGCGATTTTTTGCATGAGGAACACACAAATCTCTGGATTTACTAAGGGGAGATTTTCAAAATCGCTGGATTTTGGCCTTAAAGTCTCCAGAGTTAAATCTCAGGGGGGTCAGTGAAGACTTTGCTTAAATCGTTGGCAATTGGTTGTGTAATCATGTGTCAGGGTATAAAAGTAAGGTGTAAATGTATTTCAGCTGCTTGTTTAGACTCCAACACAAGCTATGGCTTTTTGTGTGCTGCATATGCATAGTGGATATTTAATGTGCAGTTTAGCCTTAATAAGGGCAACAGAAAGGACAAAGCAACAGGAGGACAACGACCATCATCAACCCCTGGTTCATCGTAGGCAGCGCATAACACATCCTTTGCGTGTGTTTGGCCGACGTTTGAACTTTATCTCTCTGTTTGATCAGGAGGTAGTTCAATTGTTTTGCCTCAACCACACTAACCTCCTGAGCCTTTATGAGCAGATGAGGAGAGATTTGGACCCAGCAACATAACTGTAGATGTGTGGTAAATCAGGAAAGACTCACAGACTCAGAGTTAGGTGAAACAGCTTTTACTCTCTCCAGATCCAGCATACAACTCCTGAGCAGTAAACAACTTCCCCAGCATGCATTGCCCAGCCCAGAGTCATATCCTGCATGGTCCTAGCAGGATACACATTTACATCCCTCCCTTCAAGAGCGAGAGAAAGAAGGATGACAAACTGGGGGGCATGGGAATAACAAAGAACAAATTAAACAATTAAGTGACATAGTCCCGAAATCTCATGTTGGGCTTGCACAGCCGTCCTGACCTGGTAGTAGTCAGTTGTGTCATGGGTGCTTGATCACCGAGGGTAACCGCAGAAGGCACTATTGAGTCGGGTGTTGCTCCATTGTTGAAAGAGGTTGGTGTTGAGTCCGATGACCCGGAATTTGGTGTGATGGGTGTAAGCTATGTGTTGTCTGAAGTACCGCTACTTGTTACTTGCGCACCACTTGGTTCCTCAGGTGTGCTCAACAGGTGGCGACGATTGCGTTTATACGTTGCTCCTTCTGCCTGAACAACATAACTGTTGGGCCGCCCGGCCTCCTGTAACACGGTGGCAGGTTTGTCATATCCTCTAGCAGTCTGCATTCGAATGGCTTGTCCTGGAACCAACTGAGGGAGAACATGCGCTGATCGATCATAGCTTTGTTGGTTGGACATACGCTTGGAGGCAAGTGCTT
>WWET01002354.1:9789-39896 GCA_011038615.1 Limnodynastes dumerilii
ACTTCACTGAAAGGGTGATAGATAAATGGAATATTCTCCCGTCTGAGGTGGTTGAGGCCAATACAGTAGAACAATTTAAACATGCTTGGGATAAATATAAGGGTATCCTAAATTGTAACCCCAATTGAGGGTAAATAGGGTCAAGGGTCAGTATAGTTTTCAATAAACAAATGGGCAGACTAGATGGGCCATGTGGCTCTTATCTGCCGTCACTTTCTATGTTTCTATGTTTCTATGATTTAAATCAAACATGCTGAAAGATCAAATAATCGCACCAGTGACGTTTCAAAAATTGATCTGTACCAAACACTAGAGTGATTATTTGCCCGATTACCCAATAATTGGGAGATCGGGACGATAATCGTCTAGTGTATGGCCAGCTTAACTGTCCCTTTAAGCCCTAACATTTTACCCGCTGCAGCCTCACCCTAATTTACCTGCTGCAACTGCCTCTTGCTATTGGAAACTAGATAGAGGAAAATTGATTCATGTTCCCAATAGTAATTTTCCATTTTCAACCTATTTCAAACAATGAAAACGCTGCCATTCAGCTATCAGCTTTTTCATGTTCGAATTACGTCCATTCCGACCAACAACCACATACCCTTACAAAGCCATCTGTAAGACTGCACCCGTATACATAGCCAAACTTACTCTCTAGATATATCCCAGCTCATGTTCTCAGATCTGCACATAGGTTTCACAGATCTGAGTATACAGCTCTCCTCTACACTAAACAAATGCTCTGATTCCTGGTTACCGAACTTCTCCTGAGCTACTCACTCTCTGGAATAACCTTTCTTACCCACTAAGATTATCCTCTACTCTTCAAACTTTCAAATGTTCCCTTAAAACTCACCTCATCAGTCAAACTTACCAAATTTCTCTAACTTTCTTAACATTTGTTTACCCTATTTACAACTTATTTACTATTCAGCTTTCCTATCTGTTACATGATTAACACAAACTTGAACACTTTTTCTTTCCATACTAAGATTACCCTCAGTAGTGACCATAACTCTTTTGTAAGACTGGATCATATTGGTGTAAATCTAATTTGTTTCCCCCTGAGTGGGGTGCTTCCAGCAGCTGTAGACGGCAATCATCAACTAAGTTTGGACAATAACTTTTAAATACCTTGGAATATGGATTTCAGCTAACACATGAGAGCACACTAAGTTAAATAGTGACCCAGTTACTGTATATCTCAAAGGTAAAATGAAAACTTAACAAAAGCTCCCTATTACCATGACTGGCAGGGTTAACCTGGTGAAAATGATTATACAGCCCAAATCCTATACCCATTACAATATGCCCCTTAATACCTCCCTAATGGGATCTTTTAGGAGATACATGGACACATATCCTTACTGGCGTGGGCGGGGTGAAGAGCCAGAGTGGGTATGCATTTACTTCAAAGGCATAAGGACGAAGGAGGTGTGGCATTACCAAACTTTAAATTGTAGTACCTAGCCGCTCAATTGACTCAGGTGCTGGGGCGGCCACGGGGGAGTGTAGATTTCACCACAGCACCTTTTTTGACTGCCGCAGGTGGTCGCCACTGCAGAACCTGCTGGCAACAAATACAGCTAGGAGCATGGCTCCTCTTCTTCAGCAAGCTAGGCTGATATGGAAGACAGCTCACCTAAAGGGGCAGGGTCTGGATCCTGAAGTCCCCTTATAGAATAATCGACTCCTTGGCAATCTGATTGCCTTGGAAGATAGAAGCATGTGGAATTCACATGGAATCACATCAATTGGGAACCTTAATCTTAACAAAGTATTTTTGTCTTACAAGACAAAAGAGCTACAAGAGGAGTATGGTGTCCCCTGTGCTCTCCTGTGCCGATATTTGCAACTAAGGCATGCCCTGCACAATAAGTTTCAAGGTCACTCTTTGAGCATTCTGCCCTCCCCTCTCAAACCATTGCTTATTGACTTGCCCCAGAGGGGTGCTATATCATCAATTTACTCTACCTTATGCACAAATCAAATGAGCGAATTGAGTGAGTTGAGGGATAAGTGGGAGGACGACATAAGACCAATTGATGGCAAGAACTGGTAAAGCATGATGCAATCTACCAGACATGCCACATCATCTGTTGGATTCCAACAGATTCAATTTTATATATTACATAGGGTGTACTTAACACCTAATCATCTTTTTCATTTGGGCAGACATCCAGATGATGCCTGTCATAGATGCGGTGCCCACGCAGGGACATTTTGGCATTTGTTGTGGGAGTGTCCCCCAGTACATAGGTTTTGGGAAATCGTTTGGCATTTGACACTCAGGCCATTTCATTACCCTTAGACCCTAAGTCCTGTATCTTTGGTATCTTCCTAGAAGATACCTTTGACAAAGTTACCTTTTAATATCTAGATGTCCTCCTCTTGCTTTCCCAGGTAATGGTCTTATGTAAAAGGATGGCAGAAACACCTCCAGATTTAAGGAAGTGGATCTCGCTTGTTAATGAGACTCACGAAAAATATGTCTACTCAGTTAAACAAGCTTTCCACAAATTTCACAGGATCTGGAATCCATGGATCGACTCTGTCTACTACATTGAAATTACGTAAAAAAGAAGAAGAAAATGACAGCGCTTATAGTAACAATTATTATATATAAAAAAAAATAATAATTTTTATTTGATTTAATTGAAAACCACTTGTTTCTTATGGTGGCTGTAATCAACTGATTAGACACTGGCAAAAATAATTAAATAAAACATTTATTTATTCAAACCTTAAGACATAAAATGTACACATACATATAAAACATGGACCAACCTGATTTATATTTCACTAAGAACCCTTAATAGAGTCCCACTTTAGATATATATTCCTAAAATGCAACCCTTATTTCATATATAAAACACAATATTGGATATTGCTGGTACGATCATAACATAAGATATATATTTTGATAGCTGGAAAAGCACAGGTGGTAGAAGTGCTAATAATGAATTTCACTGTTCCACTGGTGTCCGTGTTGGTCCCGGTTATTACCCAGTAATATATGGGCAGTAGATGAATTCGGTCCCCGCTTCCAATGGTATTTTAGTAGTTATGCAGATACAGAGCTGGGGTAGGCTATCAGATATAAACCATTCAGTTCAACATATAAGTAGTGAAAGTTGTGCTTACGGTACTGGCACTCTTCTGAAGCCTCCCGGATGGAGAAGTCTGTTCAGCAGCTGCTCCCTTATGTTTGGATCCCCAGGGGAGACACGTGCAGTTTAAAAGACCTCCGTGGGTGGCCAGCCCCGGGTGGTGCACGGGTCTCTTTCCCGATTGTAGGTTTAGCAGGATCCAATTACCAGTCAATATTTCTTGTAGATAATAGATAATATCACAATTGAAAAGTTCATCAAGGGTTGCAGATTATAGGTCCACGAATATTGCTTGCTTATGCGTTTCGTTCTACGCTGAGAACTTTATCAAAATCATTTAAATTACACCATATGTGTCTCAGCTCGGTGCAGCAAATACTTTTAATTTCTTTTTAGCGTTTCTTGTATCGTAACTTGGGCATAATCCTGATAATGCTTTATTGTTTCTTGTTTTTCTGAGGGGTATATTGTGTTAGGATGTCATGCTTAATGTACCTGAAAATCTAATAAAAAATACTTGATCCAAAAAAAAAGTTGTGTTGTAGAAATTTCTACAAAATTTTTTCTAATTGGTAGGGTTTTTTGTTCCTTTGCAGCTTGTTATTTCGATTCATGCCCAGGTGAGTATATGGGTATTTTGCATTACTTTCTTTTAATTCACAGTGTGTGCTAATGCTCAACCTGGCAGAACCAAGAAGGTTCTAAAAATATAGGGCCAGCTTTACTAAGCTGCGGGTTTGGAAAAGTGAATCTGATTGATTGCTATGGGCAACATCTCCACTTTTCCAAACCTGCAGCTTAGTAAATCTGGCTCATAGATTTTTTTCAGTAGGGACATGGGAATTTGAAAGCGGGAATACTGAAACCAGTAGTGCAGCATTAGAAGGTGCAGATGTGTAGTAAAGTCGGTGAGTGTGCTGTGTGTGTCTCTGAGATCACATGCATAGAAAGTAATGTTTCTTGTAAAGGCCGCAGACCTGGTTGTAAAAGTTAAGCTAGGAATCAAGCTTGGCTTGTTTCTTGGGTGCAGATGGGACTCGCTGGTAATTAGATTTTTCCCATTGCTGTGGCTGTTGCATTGTGGGAAACGCTTCTTAAACCCAGCAACATTATTTTCAGGTGTGACAACATAGGGGTGGTCAATGCTATTAATAACCAATGAGCCCCTTCTCCACCAGCTATCCGTTTGCTTGGTTTACGTTGCTTTGAATTCAATATTCCATTTAAAGCAAAACACGTACAAGTGGTGTCCAATTTAGAGGCCAATGCTTTGTCATAATTTACTTGGCCCAGGTTTAGGGAGTTGACATCGAAGGCTCAGACAACTGCCTTGTCATGCCTTTGTCATCTTTGGCAGATTGTTGAGCTGGCCAGGAAACTTTTGTGAATTGCTCCCTGGCCCCAGCTACTTTGTGGGTCTATCATGGGACACGGGTCACGAATAAGTCAGAAGAGGCTATGAAAGGTAAGGTGGATAGGGCTTTGCTTTTGCAGTGGCTGTTGTTACAGTTTCAAGCAGTTCTTTCTAGAAAATCCATTCCAACCCTCCTTGCTAGTGATTATTAAGGAATGATTTTACTAAAGGGTTCATCATATTCTGTATTTTAAAAGGTTTAGCATGAAAGCATCTGATGATGGAGGCTTCTATTGATATCTTTCTCTCACTTTATGTGGCTTTTGATTGAAGTCCGTCTTTTTCATGTCGCTTTTTCGTGGGCTTATTTTGGGGCATTAGGATCTCAGAGCTATTCTGCTGTCAGGGAAGAGATCCTTGAATTTGTTTTGCTTTGTAGGAATGTCATTTTGGCTGATGCATTGGTTACATGCAAGGTGCATATTGAAGACTGATCAATTGGAGAGGGGTAGTTGCGTGATTCTTAACAAACATGTATATGTGGTGTCCCATTGAATTGGCCATATCTTATGTGGTGAGGAGTCTGATGCAAGTGACACAGCAAACATGATTTGTTTAGGTCACCAACTTTGAAACCAAAGTAGAGTTCATAGCACTGTTTCAGGAGTGGAGTAAAAAGGCGTCTCTGCAATTTAAATGTTACCTCACCACAAATGTAGCAAAACAAATCTGAGAAGTTAACACAGCTTTTAGGCATTGCTCAACCTGCCAGATAAGCAGAGTACAGTGTTTGTTGCTCCCTCAGGAAACAAAACTGATGATTGATACATTCGTTTTAGAGCTCAATCCTGATGGATCAGTCTACACCAGACCCCAGGATTTTAAGATTAACCCTTGCACCGCCTGACTCAACTGGTCCAGCCACCAGGAGCTGCCAATAAAAGCATCCATAAACACTATAAACGGGTCACATAACACCCTTGAAGTGGGCATGGCTTCAAAACTTTGTGTGATAGGAAGAATAAGTGAACATTGTTGAAGTCAGGGAGAATAAGAATCAATAAGTGATTCTTATTCTCCCTGATGAAGTCCAATGGTTGAAATCCCTGGGACGTAACGCATAGGAGTTTGCTGTTCTGCCTGAGTGGTATTGTGCTGTATTGAGACATAATTCTCATATATGCTTTTATTCTATTTATTTTATGTATGCATATTTTATCTACTACTAATTAAATTCTTTGTGTTAAAAATTACTACACTATGTTGCTCCTTTATATTTTCTTCTTTTGCTGAGTCTTCTTACTGTGAGAAGGACCCTGATGTTAAAGATACCTGCGGTCAAAGATACCTTTGAACAAGCATTGTTAAATCGGAAATCTGTAATTATTTTTAGGTAATATGTAGAACCATAGCAGCATGCAGGTGAACCATGAATGGGTTATTTTGCTAACAACAGGAGGAAGCTGTATTATCTTCATGACTACTGATTGAAGATCAGCTGCTGCTTCCACCATAAAAGAGACCTTACCTTCAATATCCGGATCACTATTGAGAAAGGGCGATGCCCGAAACGCGTTTAGAATCCGGACTGTGAAGCAGCTGTCGTGTACCTTCTCCCCGCCAACGCATTCCCGATGCCCTAGGACTCGTCACATACTGCTGCTTGGACGTCCATTGCATTGCAGCCTCCTGGGACTTCTGTTGTACCTCGGTAGGGGTTTTGTTTTACCCCTCAGCTTGCTATCTTTTATAAATGTATTTTGTGTGTCACTGTTTTTATATACTACGTGTTCAGTAAAATTTTGATTTTAGATTCCATGGTTGAGGTCTATGGTCTTTTATCTTTGTTTTTTACTGACCCTCTCCTTTCTTTTATCCCTATGTACCTATTTGGACGAGAGTTTGGGCGTTATATACAGCAGTGAACATTTTATGGAACACTATGTGGATTTAACCCTTCACCTGTGTGCCGCTTAATATATGGACTTTTATTATGATTTGATGTAGTTTAACATTGATTATCTAGCGCTGTGATCTTTACCTACTATTTCTTTATATACACATGTTTGTATGTATTTGTGGACACTCTAAGGTAAATTTTCTGCTGCAAGATATAGCGCTTTTTAAAGATTCCCACCCCCAGTTTTTGTATTATCCAATCGTCCGTTCATCAGCATGAAAGAGAAAGGGACAAGATCTAAGTGCAGCACTGCGATCCCTGAGCAATCCGTACAGCCAAATGACTACTTACGTCCTAGTCACTTGAATCACTGCATTTAAAGGTTTCTTTGCTCCCACAGAAATTATATGACGTATTTTTCTCTTAACAACTGGTTTTTATTCCACAATAAACATATTTTTCTTATAAAATGTCCATAAAAAAGAAATAAAAAATATCAATAAAAAATTTCAAAACACTTCTCTTTAATTTCTTCACTATAGGGATCCTGGTTCTATTACCCCTATTGGGGGAGAACCCCTCCTCGCCCAAAAGGTAGCTGACCCTTATCCTCAAAGGGATGATCACCACCGAGGAAGAACCAATCAGTGGGAGCATGTGGATAGAAGGGGGAGGGAGGAGTACCCACGTAGAGAAGAAGATAGAAGGAGGTATTTTTTAGGACTAATGCCCCTAAGATAACCCTTGGGAAAAGAAGGGGCAAAAGGGGGGGGGGGGGGAAAGAAGAAAGAAACAAAGAATTGGAAAAGAAGGGAAGAAAGTCTATCTTGAAATGGAAAGAGTAAAAATATTTAACCTTAGTAAGCATGAATTAACAGAGGAAGAGGAGGCAGTACTCAGTAACGGACTGAAATACGCACCCATCAGCAACATGGATGACTTAAAATGCTTTGTGGACTTACAAAAGTTCATTAGAACATTAACCCTAAAAAAAAATTTCAAGAAAGGGAACAAGAGTGAAGAAGGCATGAAAAAAGAAAATGAAGAACAAAAAGGAAATATATTTAAGAAAAAAATCGGTATTTTTCCATCAACATCTTAAAGGAAATTGGATTCAGACATTTGAGGAGCTGGTACATAAAGAGGTGAAGACAATGAACATCAAGAAAAAGAAGAAATTCAACTTTAAAAAAAGTGAAAAGGAGGCCCTGGACAATCTGAGCAAAAATGAATTGAAAGTCATAAAACCAAGCGACAAGGGAGGGAGCATCGTGGTTCAAAGTAAGGAGAACTATGGTCAAGTATGTTACTCCCTCCTAAACGATGGGACTACTTATGTAAAATTAAGAGGGGACCCCACGGAGGAAATAAAGAAGAAATTGGAGGCATTAGTGAAAAAAGGTGTAGACACTGGGGCAATAGAGGAAAAAGAAGGGGACTTCCTACTAAGGGATAACCCGAATATAACAGTGTTCTACACACTGCCCAAAATACATAAGGACCAAGAGAAACCTACGGGGAGACCCATAGTCTCGGGAGTGAAGTCGGTCATCGCCAACTTGTCACAAATGGTGGACCATTACCTCCAACCGTATATGTTAAAAATAGATTCGTACCTGAAAGACACTGGGCATGTCCTACGAGAATTAAAGGAGATAAGGATGAATGAGAACAAATATCTTGTCACAGCCGACGTGGGATCATTATATATGGTAAGCCAACATCACAAAGGTGAGGAGTTGAGTGTGTCTGGAAAGCGCTATAAATACAATGACCTGTACCAGTACCGTTTCTACATAACATCACAAAGGTATTGAGGCAGTTAAATGGATCATAATGGACTCTGACCTCCCACAGGAAAAAAAGGATTTCATTTTAGAGAGTATTAATTTTATTTTAAAGAATAATTATTTTTGGTTCAATGGTCAGTTTTTTCGCCCGGAAGAGGGGACGGCGATGGGTACTAAATTTGCGCTCCCGTACGCAAATATTTTTATGGCGTACTGGAAGAAAGAGCACATGAAAAAGTACCCAGGGATAGAGGAACATCTGACATTCTACAAAAGATATATTGATGATGTCATTCTTTTGTGGAAGGGGGACCAGGAATCCCTGAATAATTTTCAACAATACCTGAACGACAACAACTGGGGGATTAAATTAAGCTTTGTGAGCAGTAAAAAGGCCATCGATTTCCTGGACTTAACAATAATGAACATGGAAAGGAAAGTGGAGACAAGAACATTTTTTTAAATCAACGGACACCAACGCTTTCAACTCTAAGGGAAGCGAACATCATCCGAGGTGGTTAAGTTCTGTTCCCAAGAGCCAATTCTACAGAATTAGAAGAAAATCTCTTCAAAGCAAGATTACAACAACCAGGGAGAACTCCTGAAAAACTTAGTGAGAAAAGGATATAAGGAGGAGGAGATTATAAAAGTATACGAACAAGTAGGGAGGAAGAGGAGGAATATACTTATCATGGAAAAATTTAAAAAGAAGGAAAAAGATAAGAAGAAGGGCAGGATACCATTCATTACCCAGTATACCAGAAGATATAGAGAAATGGAGAAAATCGTGTCAAAATTCTGGAATCTCCTAAAGAATGATATGGATTTGGAAGGTGTTATTAGTGAAAAACCTCAATTTGTCTATTGTAAGGCAGGAAACATCAGAAACAAAATTGTGAGGAGCGTTACCACAAAACTCCAGGAAAAACAGAGGATAAAAAGTAAGGGGTTTCACCGTTGTGGGAACTGCAGGGTTTGCAGATCAACGAGAGGACAAGAAAGAAAAACATTAGAAAAAGTTACTACTGCAAACGGAAAAACCTCAAAAATAGTGGACTTCATCACTTGCGATATGAGGAATTGCATCTACTTGGTGGAGTGCGGGTGCTCGCTCCAGTACATCGGGGAAACTGAAGGAACGCTGCAACGATGTAAAATAGAAGGAATTAAATTAATAGGTATTAAAAAAATTGAGGGGAACTGGCGGAGCAAAGATGGGAAAGAGGCTCTAGCCAGAGAAGAGATGAAGATGATTTATAAATGACCATGCATCCGGAAGGTCAGAATAATGCCTTCGACCTGAAGTGGTTCTTAGGAGATTAAAGTTCCACCTATTATTGAAAAATAAACAAATACCCCCTAAACTATCATAGGAGGTTTGTAAGACCAGGAGGAAGAGACACTTAGTCATCGGGGTGTTTCCTATTTTGGGCACCGTAATATTGTAGAGAACAATAGAAGAACGGAGAAGATCTCACTTTTTCATTTTTTCATTTTTAATAGGAATATCAGCACTTATCACTTGTTAATGGGTGGTATGCATTACACAGGTAAGAGCACTTTGGAGTATGTTTTGGGGGTATGGCACTCAGAAGGCACTCTTGGAATAAGAGACCCTCTTTTTGGTGGATCATTTTGCAGGGGTTAGCACACCAAAGTTTTATTTGCAGCACATATTGTGTAATTTTTGTATAATATGCATCCTATTGTTGAATAATAGGGGAGAAGATACAGGGTATCCTTTTAGGACTAGGTATTATTAAGCACAATATATTAGAGTAGTAGGAAAATAACAGGCACTTGTTATTTGTAAAACATGCAGCATAATTTGTGTATGGTATGATATTTTTTGCACTATATGTATCGATGTGTTGAAGAATAGGGGAGAAGATACATGGTATCTTATTTTTGGATCAGGATTTAGCACAAAAAAATAGATCAGTAGGAAGATAACGGGCACTTGTTATTTGAAGGGATCATCACTTTTTGGAAGGTTGTTATAATAGAGTGAAGGCACAAACAGTAGGATCACCAGGGAAGATAGGAAGTCCTATAGGAGTATTATATTAGGGTTTGGATGACCCCCGTACATAGGAGTTTTTTCACGGTTTACTGAGAAGAGTAGGTGGACGATAAGGACCCAGGAGAAACCGACCACAAGATCTGCAGGAAGGATCTGCAGGAATAGAGAGAAGCCGGGACATAGAATGGATATCTAAGTTATTAGGGAGCAACAAATGTGAGTAACTTATGAGGATCATTTGATCAACAAAGAAACTGAGGAAGATTAATGCGAACAGAAAAAGATAACTGCAAGGGACTTATGGTATCCTATTGAGCACAAGAAATTAGAGTGGTAGGAAGATAACGGGCACTTATTTTTTGGAAGTTTGATATAATGGGGAGAAGGCACAAGTAGTAGGGTCACTAGGGACGATAGGAAGTCCTATAAGAGTATTGCATTAGGGTTTGGGTAACCCCCGAACACAGGAGTTTCTCACGTTATTATTGAGAAGAGTAGGTGGATGATTGGGACCCAGGAGAAACTGACCGCAAGATCTGCAGGGTTTATTATAGTATTGAAGCAGGTATGCCGCGGTAGCATTATAAGGGAATAGAGTGAGAAACCGGGACACAGAATGGATATCTGAACCACTTGGGAACAACAATTGTGAGTAACATGTGAGGATCAACTAATTAGTAAAGAAACTGAGGAAAATTATTATGAACAAGGAGAGATATGTAAAAAAGATAACAGCCAGGAACTCCCGCAGAGAACAGAAAAGTTTAAAGGTCTGTCCACTATAAAATGACAACATGAAGCTTAGCGGAGTAGGAATTAGGAGAAAATTTTAGAAAGATGAGGAGTGAATGTAATGAGAGAAGGAAGGAATAGAAATAGAGAAGAAAGATTAAGAGAATAGACCCCCGAAAGAGATATGAAAGGTTTAAAGCGGCAAGAAAGGATTACCCCAGAACACATTCACCTTGAAAAAGAGTGCAGGCGCACTTGAAACGCGTTGGTGGCAAAAGGGACAGAACTCCCCTAGCAGCTTTAATTGGTATTGTATCCCTGGATCTTCTCACCCTACATATGCACTGTATAGGGCCCATTGTATAGTTCTTGGTGTATTGGAGTGAATAACATCTTTGAGGATAAGGGTCAGCTACCTTTTGGGCGAGGAGGGGTTCTCCCCCAATAGGGGTAATAGAACCAGGATCCCTATAGTGAAGAAATTAAAAGGAAGTGTTTTGAAATTTTTTATTGATATTTTTTATTGATTTTTTTATGGACATTTTATAAGAAAAATATGTTTATTGTGGAATAAAAAACAGTTGTTCAGACAAAAATATGTGATATAATTTCTGTGGGAGCAAAGAAACCTTTACATGTAGTGATTCAAGTGACTAGGACGTAAGTAGTCATTTGGCTGTACGGATTGCCTAGGGATCACAGTGCTGCACTTAGATCTTGTCCCTTTCTCTTTCATGCTGATGAACGGACGATGGGATAATTATACTTGGAGATCTGGAGGAAAAGAAAAAGGTGTGGATAAGCACAGTATCTAAGAAAAGCAAAACTACAAGAGAAGAATGGTGTGAGTAGATAATTACCTTTGTTTGCCGATGTGTGTGTGAGATCTGCACAAGGTTCTTCTTTTTCCTTATTGGTTCTCCGGGAGGATCGTGAGCAGGAGGAGGATCCTGAGATGGGGAGCCTAGGAGAGAGGAGAGAAAAGGAATTACTACTTGCACACCTTCAAGAGAAAAATATAGTAAGTAGGACCAGTAATTGATGCGCTTACTGTACGCTACGGAGTCACACAGGGGATTTTTTGTTGTTCTTTTCGGTCCTTGGGAGAGGAGATGATATCTACGGAAAAGAACCCAGTTATAAGGAACGAATTAAACAACTGACAGGGATTAGACTGTACTGAAGGACTTTTGAAAGATAAAGAAAATGGAGCAACACCAAAGAACAATAGAAAGGACAGTATACATTTAATTTAATTTAATTGTTTTCCAGATTGCTAGTGCCTGGATTTAAGTAGTGACTTTTTGAATTGTGTATAGTCCCCAAGGGGTAACCTTTGGAGGGACGGTGTGATTGGGGTGTTTTGGTGTAGACCCCTCCATTACTTTACGGGCAGCTGGAGGTGTGGAGCGCTGATCAATACTAATTCATTGTTAAACTTCTTGCATAAGTCCCTGGACAAGTAACATCGGCACATGCGCGTGCCAGATATTACGCTAACGTAACTTCTAACAGACGGAACTCAAGACGGTGCAAAGAAAAAGCCTGGTAGGGTTCTGGACATCTAAGTGTCCAAAACCCTGCATGAGAGAGGGGAGTGACACTCTTACGTGAGGACTTATAGACCCCTGCAGGTACGGAAAGCGTGCAGAGGTCTGTGATCATACCTTAAAATACTCTTCCACAATAGTGGTGGTGTACAAAAATAAAAATATGGACAACATAGCATATATAATGGCATGCAGAGAAAATATAGATGGATGTATATATCACATCCTAGTGAAAATATAGGAAAAGGAAATAGATAGGACAATAGTACAATTAGATCAGAACAGAATCTCTGTGTATATTTTAAGAACAGTTAAACTGAGCATGACCAGAACTGAAAACTACGCATGGAAACCATGGCAGAATGATTTACAGATAACAACTTAGGAATGATTCATGATTGGGAATGTAATGACATCCACATGCGTGGCTAGAGGGGCAAGACTCTTAATGCAAATGAGCAGGACTTGGCTACTAATGTACAGTAGTTCCTCGAGACTTAGGAATGATCACAGTTAAGAAGGCCTTGCGGAAACTAACATATGCATGGACAGAAATAAGAATTTATTATTTATTTCTACCATTCTTAAGTTGCTCTCCGCATAGTTCTTAGCTAGCCTATCCATCTTCCATTAATGTTTATAATGTTTAATGATGCTATACATTTTATAAAACATAAATAAACAACAAAGATAATAAGGGAAAATCTGCTGCTACAATTCACTTTAGGGATAATAATGGCTAAATAACAGATTCACTGTTATTTAGCCATTATTTTATTAAACATGTTTGCTTACATTATATTAATATAGGAGCAGATTAAGACATTGGGGTAGATTCAGAACTCCGCTTGCCATACGTTTACTCACGTAGCGTATTTACGCATGCGTACCTTCTATTCACTCCCCTTGGCACACCCCTTGATGTATGTATTTTGTCCAAGATCCGCTTTCCAAACCCTACCTTAACTTTTGCCCACGTAACCGATGTCATATGCACACGTACGTATGAGCAACATGTATTTACGCAGCTATGCATGCCCATACTGTACACTTTAAATACAAAGCCCCGCCTACATAACGTATTTCAGACGTATTTTAGACTCACTCAAATTGGCATGCCCACACGTAAGTATTTACGTGACACATACGTGAATGGCCCATACGTTCACATTTACGCTACGTTATATGGAGCATATTTTCTATGGTGTGCATGCGCAGTACTTGCCAAAACGCTATTTTACCTCTCCGCCACGCGTAAATTTGCACACAAGCGTTGTTCTGGATCTGGGCCATTGCCATTAAAAACCTGTGCTCTCGACCCAGGTCTAAATTGCCAAGGTTACAAAAACTGGAAAAAAGAAGGGTTTATCCCATTTTCTATCTGGATATGGTGGCAATGTGAAAGGTGCCGGGTTGTTTTTCAACCCGGGTGTTTCACATTGCCACTGGATTGGTTAGACTTGTTTACTGTTGCTATGGCAATAGTAAACAAATCTCTACTTGGGGCTGGATCCCTACAAAAAACAAAAATTTCACAGTATATGGAATGCTGATGCTTGTAGTGCTACTTTTTGTTCAGAATGGGTGAGTATGTCTATCGCATACTCACCCATTCATTTTCACAAAAAATTTGAAAATGCCACCGCCGCCACTACCGCTGGACCCGCCGATTCAGTGGACCAACAGCAAAGGTGAGTAACCTCTCTGGGGACTTTGGGGAAGGGAGGGTTAGTGTTAGGGTCAGAGTGCAAGGAAGGGAGGGGTAGGGTCAGGCTGCGGGCAATGGAAGGTTAGGGTTAGGGTAATATAAGGGGAGGGTTAGTTTTGCCACTTACCTTTCGGAGCACTATGTTCGATGCTCCAGGGATCAATTGCTATGCCTCATTGAGACATAAGCAATCATTATCCCTGCCAGTTCAAAACTGGTTGGGAGAAAACGGTCCTATCGGAATAGGGCCATTCTAACTGGGGACCCACACAAAATAGTAATGCCCCTCCTAGCTACTTAATAAAATATAGGGCCGGCCCTTAACATAAAAAAAAAAAATGACATTTAACACCCCTATTATAAAAAAAAAAATTATTTACATTTAATACCCCTGATATTAACAATGTGTACCCCTAATATAAAATTACATTAAGTACATTAAATAAATAAATGAATTAAAGGGGTAAAATTAAATGTAAAAAAAAAAGAATTATTGTTAGGGGCTGGCCCTGTATTTTATTATGTAGCTAGGTAGTAGGGGCATTACTTTGTTGTTAGTTGCACAGGATGACAGGGCATGCTGGCGCTTGTGGTTCTCCAAGTGCTAGCATGACCTGGCATCCTTTGGCATGCTGGTGCTTGTAGCACTACGAGCATCAGCATGCCCTGCCGCATTTAAATTTACCAAATCCATGAATTTCATGGGTAATGTGAAAGGGTTCGACCTGGAATTACTAGGATTGAAAAAATTTTTTTTTACCAATTATCCCTCGGCAATAACCCGGGTTAAAAAACCCGGGTTATTGCCAGGGTAGCAATCTGAAAGTGGTATAAGAGAGGAAAGTTACTCTTGGGCAGGGCTGCCGTCATTAAAATTGGGGCCCAGGACCCAGTCGCGGGGCCCCTCCTCCTATGTGACATCATTGGTGACGTCAAATAAGGTGAGGCACGACAGACACGGTGGGCTGGTGCGCAGGGAAGAAGTTCCCTGCACATTGGCAGGCTACTGACAAGCTCTGAGCAGCAAGTATCGGCGGTGGGACACCTCCGCCCCCCGCTGCTACACAGCTAGGTAAGTATCGGCGGGCCCCCATCAGGTCTGGGCCCAGGACAATAGTCCCGGCTGTCCCCCCTGATGGTGGCCCTGCTCTTGGGCAAAACCATTTTGATTTCAGGGGGAGTCATATTTCAACTGTTGCAAACAGTATTAGACTTGAGTGGTAGCGTTTCCTAGCCCAAATCTAAATAACAGTGTAATAGTAAAGCTGGTCAGTATCTGTGTACAGTAAGCAATTCAAAGATATATCCCTGCCTGCAGAGAATAAAATTAACTTGACTAGACATCATTAGTAAAAATAAAATACAATTGGCCAAAAAAACAAAAAAACTAAGAAAATACCCCCAAATATATAAAACAACTTATTTACAAACATTAAACATAAAAACATTGTTGCACGGCACATTAAGAGTTAAACAAACTATGAGCCAAGTTCAAATTTGAACAAAAACAATAAAAAAATTTAGAATAGGTCAGAAATTGCTGGAGTGATAGCAAGGCTATTGGCAACTAGAGAAATCTATTCAAGTATGGTAGCTAAAATTAAAACAATGTCATAAATAAACTATATAAAAAAATATATATAATATATAAATGTAATTATTCAACTGTCATAAAAACTAGACAAGACAATAAGCATTATAATGCATATACAAATAAAAGTTATGTTGTAAATTCAGGGTATGGATGTCAACTCAAAACCTGTGACCAGCCAATATCTGTATAGCCCAATAATGGTCAACATGAAATGTTTGCAACATAAATAAGGCAAATTAGCCTCAGCATCAAAGTTCTCAAAACGTCAGCAATATAATTGCAACAAAATCATAAATAAATAAGCAAGCCCAGTGTTCATAGCAGCATGGCAAAAGAAACAATATTGGTTTTGTCCAGAAGGACACATACGTGGCATTGCATAGGCGACAATCCGGATTCACTAGCAGTTGGCAAAAAAAATTGTGATGACTATAGTTCTAGTGATAGCTGTATGCAATATCCAAAATAACGTTACCACTTCAGTGGAGATGAATAGGTGCTTCCTGGAGTTTCAATGTCCCGCTGCAGGGATAAACAGATCAAGAAACAGACCACCCTCCTCGTGGTTGAGGTAGCATATAGAGGTAATGTCCGAAGCTGATAGTGCAAACACGTGGGCCGGCTGGCTGGTGCATCAGATAGGAGATTCCCCCAATAACACTAGGTCGCAAACAAACAATCCTGACGTGTTCCTTCTTCAGAGGAAATGAGGTAACTTGCGGTCAATATTCAGACTTAAATAGTGGTAGGTTCTGTTTGATTGGTGCAAATGTTAATAGTTTAAAACTTATGACATCGTATTCATTCTGTAAATAGATATTATGACTCTCCAACAGACCATCGTCAGTGGAACAACCATCTTACAAAAAAAAAAAAACATATGTATGTAAATATAAAGAATTAATACAGTGAAGAGTAGACAATGAAAATAATAATAAAAATAAAATATATATACATAATATGATACGGTATATATATAGTATACAAACAAATACTGTCCAAATATTAGACATTAAGATATTTAAAGAAGAAAGAGCTTATTTAAGGACACAGTACTTAGTTAATGAAAGAGTAAACTAATTCATTACCCAATAATTTAAATTATAAAAATTAAGGATGATTATCCAAAAGGTTAATATTAATACAAGACTATAAGAATTAATTAAAATAAATTAAAATCTTTACTTAAGTAAATCAAAATAACAATAATATTATCTATAAATCAAGATTTCTCTATCCTCCTCCATGTCAGCCATAACATATGGGTTCGTCCCGCCTACTGACCAGTCAGGACAGGAAATCAGAAGACCCGGTTATATAAGTCCTCTTCCTTCCCACTGGGTCTTCTTTTTTCCTGTGAACTGTACTAGTCAGTATAGTGTTTTTTATTTTCTAGCTGTGGGCTTACCTCTCCAGACTGTGTTTGATGCTCCCCGGTCCAGTCGTCAGGGTCAGACGGGGGAAAGTGGTGGCGTGATCGGCCAAGTTGCGCTATTAGAAAAGTGCTGTCTGCTCCCTGCCGCAAGTTACAGAAGAACCTGCGGCAGGGTTCTTATGCGATCAGCGTTCCAGCGCTGTACGGACCATAAGGACGTCACTTCCGATAGTCGCACAGGAAGTGACGTCAGGAACCACGGGGGCCGCCATTTTTCGTGGCAAATACCGATATAGGGGTCCTCTGTGTCAGCTGCAGCAACAGAGCCTGTATCAGAAAAACAGCCATGCAGTCTGAAGGGACGGAAGAAAAATGGCCACAGACCAGGAGGTCATCGGGGTAAGCCAGTGTAGCCTTCTCTTATTTTGCTTACTAGTTAATAGTAGGATAGGGTAGGTAGGTAGGTAGGTAGTTTTTATATATGATTGTTTTTTTTCTGTATTGTAGGTCTGATGTTAGTAAGACCAAAAGTGTATCAGAAAAAGGAACACATAAAAAACAGCGTGTTCTGAAGTGTACCATCTGTGATAATAACCTTCCTAATGATTACAATGCTACTACATGTCAAGCATGTCTTGTGGGATCTCAAGTACCTTCGCAACAGTGGTCAGATATTTTTCAACTCATGAAAACAGTCTTAGCGGATACATTCGTAACCAAAGAGGATTTGTCTAAATTATCACTAAAAAGAACAAGGTTCTTTAACTTCAATAAGATCTCAGGATTCAGATCCTGAGGAAGGGGCATGTGTATCGTAAGATTCGTTTGATTCTGCTGAATCTGAAGCATCACAAGATGACCTTTCATTCAGCCCAGACTTAGTAGATAATTTACTAAAACATATCTACAAAGTTTTAAACTTACAAGATGTAAGACAGGATACGTTACTTCAGGATATGCTGTTTCAGCAAACAAAAAAAACCCATAGGTATTTTCCAGTGTCTCAAATAATAAAAAAATTTATATCTGATATCTGATATCTGATGAATGGGCACACCCTGATAAAAAAATCATATGTGTCATATGCTAAATTCCATTGCATGTATCCTTTTACATCTGAAGATTCCCACAGATGGGATGAACCACCAAAAATAGATGTGGCAGTGTCTCGGGTGTCAAAGAAAACCACGCTACCTTTAGAGGACGCTAATTGCTTTAGAGACCCCATGGAACGCAAACAAGAAGTATCTCTTAAAAAAGTTCACTGTATAGCAGGAGCCTCATTTAGACCAGCTATCTCTGCTGCAGTAACGTCTAGAGTCATTAGGGTTTGGAGCAATGGGTTGGAGACAACTATTGCAGACGGTATTAAAAGGGCAGATCTAGCTAAAGTAGTGCAAAATATTCAGTTAGCCACAGAGTTCCTTTGTGAGGCGTCCCTAGACATGGTTAAACTTACGGCTAAAATCATCGCAGCATCCACTGTAGCTAGACGTGCACTATGGTTAAAACCATGGATGGCGGACAACCAATCAAAGTCAAGACTAGTTGCCCTTCCTTTTTCAGGGGATTACTTGTTTGGAGAGAAACTGGACGATATCATCAGTAAATCATCAGGGGGAAAATCAAATTTCCTACCGCAAGATAAACCAGTCAAAAGATCTCTTTCATTTAGACCTTTCAGATTTCCTCAACAGGAATTTAAAGAGGCGAGGTTATATCGTTCAGGTAGAGCATATCTTCGCAACCTTCAACAAGGAACTACAAGAGCTAGTTTCAGACAACGGGGAAGAGACTTCAGGTCTCGCCCATATCAACAATGACGCCAGGATCTCCCGTCGGCCTCTAACATCAGGGTCGGAGGGAGGCTTCAACATTTTCTGCCTCAGTGGGAGTCTGCAACATCTGATAGGTGGGTTCTAAATATTATTCATTTTGGATATGTCTTAGAATTGTTTTCTAAACACTTTGAATATTTTTTCATTGAGTCACCCTTACCTAGATTGGTAGAAGAGCTTAGTGTTCTTAAACAGTATATCAGAACTTCTAAAACAGGGTGTAATTGTAAAAGTACCTAGGCAAGAGAGGTTCTTAGGATATTACTCCAGATTCTTTTTAGTCAAAAAGAAATCAGGAGGATTTAGAGCTATATTGGATTTGAGACCTTTAAATCAACATCTTGTCGTTAGAAAATTAAAAATGGAATCCCTATCTGCCCTTCAAGTAGGTATGTTTCTGATATCCATTGACCTTAAAGACGCATATCTTCATGTTCCTATTGTTTTTACAGTTACCAAAAGTTCCTGCGCTTTCTTGTATTGGGCCAACACTATCAGTTTGCATCTCTGCCCTTTGGACTTTCCTCTTCTCCCAGAACTTTTACCAAGGTATTGGCACCTATTATAGCTTTGATAAGACAAGAGGGTATATTAGTATGGCCATACTTAGACGAAATGAAATGAGTCTATTCAAAAGACTGAGCGAGTCAAGTCCATCCTTATTCAACATGGGTGGGTTATTAATGTTCAAAAGAGCCAATTATGCCCTAGCCAGAATATCAGATTTTTAGGGGTATGCCTAAATACTTACTTGGGCAAGGTGATTCTCCCTCAAGATAAAATAACTAATATTATTTCCTGGGTAGTGCAGTTAAGATCTCTGTATTGGGTCAATGCACAACAGTCCTAGGTCTTATGTCATCTACTATAGAAGCAATCAGTTGGGCACGTTTTCTTATGAGAAATTTCCAAAATTGTTTTCTTAGGCAGTGGGATGGAAACCCTTGGAATCCGCTGCAAGAAATAAATTTGACACCAGAAGCCCAAGCAGATCTTTGGTGGTGGTCAAAACCAGAAAACTTGGCAAAGGGAAAGGATTTCAATCAAGGCTTGTCCGTCATCATTACCACAGATGCCAGCAGCACAGGATGGGGGGCGATATGCCAAAGGCAACGGACCCAGGGAACTTGGGACGACAGTCCAAGCTTAGAAGCCTTCAGCATTCTAGAGATGAGAGCAGTAATCCAGGCTTGCAGTCTCTTTCAACCCTTTCTGTCAGGCAAATATGTACGCCTTCAATCCGACAACAAAGCAGTCGTAGCATACTTAAGCCACCAGGGGGGCACCAGAAGCAGGTCGCTTATGGAAGAATCAAAAAAGCTGTTTTCTTGGGCAGAACATTACGTTCTAGGTATTTCAGCAGCATATATAGCAGGGGTAGAAAATACCACAGCAGATTACCGCAGCAGGAAACAATTAAATCCAGGCAAGTGGGAATTAGATCCCGATATATTTATCAACTAATACTGAAATGGGGGAGTCCACAGGTAGACCTCATGGCCACAAAACAAAATGCAAAGGTAAAAGCGTACATTTTGCGATACAGGGACCCCCAAGCAATAGGGGTAGACGCACTGACCACTCCCTGGGAAGCTCAGTTGGCCTATGTGTTTCCACCTTTCCCAGTAATACCTCATATTCTAAAAAGAATAGCAATGGAACACATTTTAGTCATAACAATCCTAGCATTCTGCAGATAAGGGGGGCGGAGTGGTAATAATGGACAAAGAAAAATACATAGCTGAGATTGCGAGACAATTAGGAGATCAAGAGACTTATAAAAAATTGAAAAGTGACCCCACAGAAAAAATTAAGAAAAATCTATATACTCTCATCAACAAATACACAGAAAAAGGTACTATTACGGAAAAAGAGGCAGAATTTCTTACAATTATAGAACACAGCACCCCTGTGATATACATGTTACCTAAGATACACAAGGATCCCATTAATCCCCCTGGGAGACCAATCATTGCTGGAACCAATTCTTTAACATCCAATCTCTCACAATTTGTAGATCACCACTTACAACCTTTGGTCATCAACACACCATCATACATTAAGGATACAGGAGACATAATATCTAAACTTGAATGTATTAAGTGGAATGAAGATATGTGGCTTATAACTGCTGATGTGACAGCATTGTATACCATCATACAACATGGTGATGGGATGAATGCTGTCACACACAGTCTTGTAGAAAATAAATGTGCTCCAGATATACAATCATTCATTTTGGAGAGTATAGATTTTATTTTGCATAATAATTATTTTAATTTTAATGGGGATTTTTATTTGCAGACGAAGGGCACTGCAATGGGGACCAGATTTGCCCCCAGTTATGCTAATCTCTTTATGCATTTTTGGGAACAATTATTTGTCCACGGAGAGATGGGGGGCAGTCTGGTCTCCTGGTGGAGATACATTGATGACGTGCTCTTCGTCTGGCAAGGCAGTGAGACTAGTCTTTTAAAGTTCTGTGATTATCTTAATTCTAATAATTTTAACATTGTTTTAACTTTTAATAGAAGTAAAGAGAACGTGAACTTTTTAGATCTCACTGTATATCCCAAAGGAAATAAAATATTTACCCGTGGTTATTCAAAGCCAACAGACGTAAACTCATATATCGAGATCAATAGTGGCCACCATAGTCAATGGTTGGGCAACATTCCAGTAGGTCAGTTTAAAAGACTTCGTCGGAATTGCACCGAGTTGGAAGAATTTGAATTAGGGGCCAAAAAAACTTAAAAAACAATTTGCTAGGAAAGGCTATAATAAAGATAAGTTAGATAACATCATAGATCAAGTGGGTAAAATGGACAGAGATCCATTAATTGCCAAAAAAGAGAGACCACCTAAAGTAAATAAAGATAAACAAAAATTTGACACCGCCTTTATCACACAATATAACAGTGATTTTAAAGTGATAGAAAAAATCTTTAATAAACATTGGAAAATACTTTTACAGGATCCCACTCTAAATTTAATATTACCACCTAAACCTAAGATTTTATATAGAAAGGCCCCTAATTTGAGGGATAAATTAGTAAAAAGTGCTTTCCACGATAGAGAAAAACCCTATATTAAATCCAAGGGATTTTACAGGTGTGGGCTATGTAAAGTCTGCCGCACCTGTAAGGGTCCTAGTAAAATAGATAATTTTACTATTAAGGGAAAACAATATAAAATTGAACAATTCATAACCTGCAATACTAGGAATGTCATATACTCACTAGAGTGTAGTTGCAATAAACTTTATATTGGCAAAACGAGTAGACCCCTTAAAGTTAGACTTTGTGAGCATCTAAATAACATCACTAAAGGAAAGGAAGATCACCCTTTGTCGGATCATTTTAAGAAAGTACACAAATGCTCAACCTCTCAAGTGACCCGTTTCATAGGGATTCAAAATATCCTCCCTCATTGGAGAACTAATAACCTCACCTCACGGTTAGCCCAATCTGAGATGAGGTGGATTTACCAATTAGATACGCTTATACCCGGAGGATTAAACTCTGATTTTGAACTGAAATGGTTCCTTGTGTAATGCGGTGATACTTTAATCTCTAATAAGTCTTGATACGGTCATACCATCCCGGACAGGCCCAAACACATTCGAACTTGGAAGCGAAGCGGGTATGGGCTCAGTTAGTATTAAGGTGGGCGACCCCCTAAGAACACTGAGTACTGTATACTCCTACAGTTACTATCCCGCAGACGCATTCATAGAAAGTTTATCCATCCAGGGAAGCATAATGGCATTCAAAAGCATTTTATATTATAAATTTTATACATATATTTTATATTTATTTATTGGAATATTCATTATACGATCAAAATTTTAGTAAGATGGCTTTATGGTATTTTATCTATAGGATTGTTTACACAGTCTATAGTGATTTCTGCCTCTTAACTTGCGAGTTTTTTTCCCTATATTAAATTTATATGCCTTTTTCTCTATTTCTTTCAAATAAATCAATTTTTTTAATTTTTCTAAATTCATGCTTTGACCTACTGGGATTAATTTCAATGATTAAAGTTTTATAGATAATTGATAAAGTTGTTCATTTTATTTGGAAATAGGTTTTGGGACCCTCATTTTTGGGGACACCCTTACCATATTAAACTTAGTGTATTTACATTGGTTTTGTTCACTCCATATCTCCTTTGGGTATATACAGTTATTTTCTCCCTAATATAAATCCCCAGTGCTATTTTATTGATTAAAATTGATGTAATTTATTTTTATTTATAATCCCTTTATTTATAACATATCCTACTCTCTTTAGGACCCAATATGCCCCAAATTATGTCTTTTATCTAGAATTTTTTCTCTCTTTTAGGACCCTGCGTGTCCCAAATAATAATACTCTCTATATATATCCTGTATAATAATTTTTCGTTCTCTGTATTGTACTATGTTCTTCATTTTTTGTTATTATTGGATAGAAGATTTTATAAGGAATTGAAAAATATTGAAATATTGTAGCCAATATGTATCTTATTTTATATCATTGTTTTTATGGATTATTGGTATATTTCGATGTAATAATATTGTAAAATCTTTTAAATATTTATCACAACTTATTTATGTCACATTATATACATTGTTTTATATTATTTACTCCTCATTATGGAAATTATTGTGGCTACCAATCAAATTGTAGACCAGAACAGGAAATACCCTATTTAAGGAGTAGTCTTTGTTCCTACCCCCACTGCCTTGATAAAGACTTAGGTCGAAACGCGTCGGTGGGTACTATACACAGGTGGAGAGGAGACTTAACAGGATTGTCCTAGGAGTTGATATAATACCCGGGTTTTAACATCTTATATCTCTCCAAAACATATCCGGTACGAGTCCTCCCCCCTGGGGGGTTTCTTTCATTATTTTATGTTATTTTTATTGTTTAATTGTATTTATGCATATTAAATTGTTTCTAATTTGATTAAATATAAATTTTTCACACATTGGATCTTTTTCTCTTTTAAATTATATATGGGAAATAACGGAGAACTTTGATTGGGCACAATACAGCTATCCGCTGTAGGCTTATAGCCATAGTCCCACGGGGCAGATAACAGCAGAAACTATAACATACT
This sequence comes from Limnodynastes dumerilii, assembly GCA_011038615.1. Lineage (NCBI taxonomy): Eukaryota > Metazoa > Chordata > Amphibia > Anura > Limnodynastidae > Limnodynastes > Limnodynastes dumerilii. Next base: position 33,876 of record WWET01002354.1, read on the forward strand.
CGGCCCCTCCTCGCAGAGATCAAATAAAGAACACAGGGAAAACGTAACATCAAAGCGACCTAGATCACCGTAGTATCACTGACAGTCGCCGCTCTGTGCAGAGCGAATACTGACAGAGGATACCGCAGCTGCACGTGGACTGCCTGGAGACCGCGTCTAAAAAACTATCTACTAACTGTAAGCCAAGGAAATCTTAAACTTTTTTCACTGGATAGCGTATACTATCTATTTCTGGAACCATAAAGCACTCTGAACTCCCAGCGCGATTCTTGCCATCATCTTATGAGATCTTTTTTTCCCCAGGCACGGACTTCCACTTCATTTATATCTTTTAGCCTGGTCTATCTATTCTGAATTTTAGTCTGCGGTCCATCCCGTTATATACTGTATTTGTTTTTTCATTTGCCGTACAGAGTTATTTGTTTACCATTTTAAAGTTTGTACTTTAGTTTTCTTATATTAGATAGTCCGTTGGTTTTTAAATCTATAGCCCACGGATTTTCCACTCTATTGTTGACATTGTTATTCATATATTTTTCTTTGCACCATTTGCCATTTTAAGGATTCATTATTTATGGTAGTTGCACATTAAGCACCCTGAACTCTCAGTGCAATTCCTGCCATCATTTTATGAAACTTATTTTTTCCAGGCACGGATTTCATCTTTACCTTTTAGCCTGGTTTATTTTATTTTGAATTTTATTTACGGTTTATCCCGCTATATATTGTATTGGTTCTTTATTTATCGTACGGAGGTTTTGTTTATCATTTTTTGGAGTCTATACGTTTAGTGTTTTCATATGAGATAGTCTGTCGGTTTTTAAAACCTTCAGCCCACGGATTGTCTATTTTTTACACCATTGTTGATATTGTCATTTCTATATATATTTTTTTTTCTTTGCACTATTGCCACTCTTAGGGTTTAATATTTGTGGTTGTTGCACTATTTGTTTTTATTATCAATATTGTGCATTTTTTTATTTTTCACTTGCGCCTTTTGAGACACTTTTCCGTTTATCTTGTTTATTCTATTAAGTATATTGTGGAATATACTTGTACTCAGAGCGGCAGCACATATTTATTCATTTTTTATTTTAGGGCGCCCATTTAAGGTATTTCCCTCTTTTAAAAATCCTACCATTCTGGCCTCGTCGCCCATGGTTCCCCATTCTTTCAAAACTGGCGATAGACAAACCCTGGAGACTTCCAATAACTCTAAGAATGCTAACTCAGGGGAAGGTTGTTCATCCATCCCCCAACAGTTTGAAACTAACGGCATGGTTATTGAGAGGTCCTATTTAAAAAATCAGGGTTTTTCTAACAGAGTGATTTCTACACTGCTGAAAGCCCGTAAACCCACAACTTCTAAAGTTTAATACAAAATATGGAACACATTTTGTAGCTGGTGTCAAGCTTTCAATATATCTCCTCATCAGGCGTCTATTGGAAACATTCTTGATTTTCTACAGATAGGGCTAGAAAAAAAGTTAGCAGTAAGTACGATTAGAGTACAAATTTCTGCTCTGAGTGCACTGTTAGACAGAGACTTAGTATATACTATTAACGAATTACCTGTCCCTCAAGGAATTCGAGCACACTCTACGAGGTCATTAGCCTCTTCATGGGCACAGAATAGAGAAGTATCTATTCTAGATATCTGCAAAGCGGCCGGATGGGCCTCAACACATACCTTTTTCAAACATTATAAAGTGGGCCTTCTGACATCCTCGGATATGGAATTTAGAAGAAGAATTTTAAGTGCATAATAAAAAAAATAAAAAAAAGAATTAAACAAAACTCCAATGGTAAGGTTAGTACGTATCCCTCTCTTCTGTGTTATACTGCTTTGGTATGGCCCATATGTTATGGCTGACATAGAGGAGGATAGGGAAACTTCAGATTATTACCTGATAATCCTGTTTCCCTGACTCCTCCATGTCAGCATTCCCACCGTGTTTCTAATATGGCATTGTTTTTTGTTTTTGTTACTAATATAGGCTTTGGAAGTTGGAAGACCCAGTGGGAAGGAAGAGGAGGTACTTATATACCCGGGTCTTCTGATTTCCTGTCCTGACTGGTCAGTAGGCGGGATGAACCCATATGTTATGGCTGACATGGAGGAGTCAGGGAAACAGGATTACCAGGTAATAATCTGAAGTATATACTATAATATAGAATAAATGAATCAAACTAAACATCCAAAGAATACATAAATTCGGTTACTAATATTAGCCTTTCAGATCATGCAATATTTCTACAGTTTAATTTAATCCATTCAGTGATAAGGAATTAAACTGATGAAACCAGTAAGTTTCTCTAATACAGAGCCTTTTGTACTGATCACCTCCCCTAAATGAATTTGATACCTAATATTATCATGCATTTAGGGTTTCCTTAATGTTTCTCCAGAAAATGAGGCTGCAAGTGGTGCAACTAGTGGATCCACATTTATAACAACCTTGTACCATCTCTAAACTGATTAATTGTGAAGTGAAGTAATACCTCTTGTTTTATCCTTGCACAAAAACAAGTGCAACATTTATTAAATAGTTATATAATAGTTTATACATAAATTTTTTGTTTTTAAACAACAATTGTGTTTCAGAGGTTCAGTGATTGTTAGTTAACTTTAAGAACCTAACGACCTAAGTGTGATTCACAGTAAAGAAAAATATCTGCACTTAAATATATGCACCAAGAAAACCGCACGTACTTAGCAGCCCTGAAGCTGGGGGTGTGGCTAGCTTGACTCTTTACTTTCTATGAATTGCTTTTACGGATCTGGCTTGTTTGTATATTTAGGAATGTTCCTAAATTCAGGGTCGTTTCTAGGGGTGGACGAGCCGTGCTATCGCATGGGGTGCGCCCCTAGATGACTTAAAGGGGGGCACCCAGTAGATCATGCAGCCCTCCCCTGGGCCGCGGTCTATGTGACATGTCTCACAGTCACAGCTGCCGGCACCTCTATTCATCTGATTATTGAGATGAATAGTAATAGGAACAAATCACTTCCATTGAACAATGCTATGAGGCAGCGTTATTCATTGAAACTGATTTGGTCCTAAAGGGCTCCCAAAGGAGCCCTGTCTTCCCAGTACTATTCATCTCAATAATCAGATGAATAGAGATACCGGTGACTGTGACTGTGAGAGTCGTGGAGGAAGGAGCGTGAGAGGGAAGATAGTAAAGTAAGTTACAGAGGAGGCTTGCACTTATAAAGGGGGCACAGAGGAGGCTGGCACATATAAAGAGGGCACATAAGGAGGCTGGCACTTACAAAGGTAGCAAAAAAGAAGGCAGACGCTTTTAAAGGGGGCACAAAAGAAAGCTGGACACATATAAGGGACACATGGAGACTGGGCACACAATTGGCAGAGGTGGTTGACTGGCACATAGGCACATACATTTTTTTTTGGGGGGGGCACCATATTTTTCCACCTTGGGCTCTGCTAGGTCTAGAAATGGCACTGCCTAAATTCATTGTTAAAAGTGAATCAGGTCCAAAGAGGTTAACTATACTTAACTACCTATGTGATGATCTTAACTGCTTACAATAAAATGAAAAATATACATGTGAATAAAAATATATAAATGACATAAAAAGTCAACATACTTCACAAATAAACTTTTAATATAAAATAATGGTAATTTGTGCAATGCAGAAAGATGACATGGGCTGTGTTTAAAAATTTTTTAAAGCTGCTTTTTTCCATGGTTGTTGAGAATGTCATGCGCAGCATCGTTTGAGCATTAAATATGCAGGCTGACAAACATGATAGAAGAATCCGGAGAAGATTGAACAAATCAGTTGTAAATTGGTTAGGTGAATGTCCTGCAGGATTAAAAATGTTTAGAAAAAGAAAAAGGGAATTTTGGATGTCCACACACTCTATTGCAGATGTGCCAAGCTTGCGTCCCAAAAACATATTGTGGCTTAGGGCCAGATTCATTAAAGTCGATTTTGTCTAAATCACCTCAAATTGCGTGATTTGGGGCTAAAAAATCGCCAAAACCATATTCATTAAACTCCAAATCACACGATTTGAGTGTGATTTGGAATCGCGTGTGTTTAAATCGTGGTCTCGATTTTTTTTTATGTTAAAGATATACATTTTTATATTCATTAAGGACGATTTCATCGACTCGCGGTGAAATCACCTAGAAATCACCAAAAATAAAATCGCAGCCAGAGAGGTACGATTCTATTGTGATTTCCTCTTGGGACTGACAAAAACACATGTCCGTATAACAGACATGTGTTTTTGTCTGTGTAAAACCTAAATGCTGCATGGCTGAAAGCCTTAGCCATGCTGTACTGATCGAACTACAAGGATCAGCAAAGCTGATTTAAAAAAAATCGTGGCAATATCGCAGCCCAAAATCGATTTTTATGAATGAGGCCCTACATGTGGATGGGATGACTATAGGGGAGGCTATCAACGTTGTCAGGTTGTGGCCAGATATGGCTGTTTTAGAAGTAGAGATAACCAAAAGCTCATTTTCGAATGTCTCTATTTCAAAACACAGCCATTTATGCAAAACATTTTTTTGAATGGGTAAGTATGCCGATCGCATATTTACCCATTCCTTTTTTGCAAACAGCGACACCACAGGAGATCCATTGGATCTGTCGCACCTTGCCGCACTGACCAGAATCGAAAATTGGAGAGGTGAGTAACACTCTTTGGGGACTTTTAGTTTTAGGAAGTGGGGAAGAGAGGATTAGGGTAATGAAAGGGGGGATGGGTAGATTTAAAGTCATGGAATGGGATAGTTAGGGTTAGGGAATGGAAGTCTAGGTTTAGGCTGCAGAGATGGGAGTCTTAGGGTCAGTCTGCGGGGAGGAGAGTCTTAGGGTTATGCTATGAAAAAAGGGGAGTCTTAGGGTCAGGTTGCAGGGAGGGGACTCTTAGGGTTAGCCTGCTGGGAAGGGAAGCATTAGGGTTAGGCTGTGGGGAAGGGAGGGTTAGGGTATTGGAGGGGAAGGGTTAGGGTAAGGTTTAGGGAAAGGGTTGGGAATAGGTTTATAATCACCTTTCGGCGTAGCGTCTTCGGTCTGGCGGGGATCGATTGCTTTGCCTCTTCGAATTCGGAACTGGCAGAGAGAGAACAGCCCTTTTCGAAATAGGGCCGTGCTCAGCGGTGACCCACACCCGGCTATCAAAAAGTAAGCAGGATTATCACAAAATAAAGTAATAAGAGCTGTGCAAATAAATAATATGTTTGGGGCTAGGTATAGTCCATTATATTAAAGAAAATGTATTATGTAAAAGAGTTACAATCCAATAAAATATCTACTGACTAGTATTTCACAATAAAAGAGATTTATAGTGAAAATGCAGGCATCCTAGTTTTCATGTCCCAGCACAGAGAGCATCATATTGACCATTATTCTATACATCATTCTATACAGCATTTTAGCACCAACCACTGATTACTGTCAACATTCTAGTTCTCTTCAAACAAAAGAGGGACTACTGTGGGGCCTTGTAAGCCCACTGGCCTTGTCCTATGATCAATCCGCTGCTGGTCACAACTCCTTCACATGTCCCTCAAAAATGTCCACTTTGCACTTTTCAACATTCTCTCTAAACTCCCAAATACCTTGCAAATTTCTGTATTCACTAGCTAGTTCAGAGAGTAAGTCAGAACACAGCATGGAGCTAGGGGCTGAAAACAAAGTTTCATTAGTTTCATAAGTGACACGCGATCCCCAAGATGCCCACCGGCACTCTGCATTAATTAAAGCTTTGTAATGAATGACTGTTAGTGGTTGAACATTTGCCCTTAGTTTCTTACATTTCTATAATAAAAAACATAATACTGAATATTAGATATGATTAGATTTCCTTAGCAGGCTACAAATAGCTCTGACAATTGTACTTTAGTGTTATGAACCTGATCTTGACTTAAGGACAGACTGATGCAGCTGTAGTTATCCTACCTTCCGCACGCAGGAATGTATGCACTCCTCCCGGCATTCATGCCTATGAAAGGGATTTTAATGAACTAAGCCTTAAA